>BMAT01009984.1:130330-147014 GCA_019649035.1 Elysia marginata | reverse complement strand
AGAGAGAGAGAGAGGAGATTTATGTTTTTTAACTTCTTTAATGATTGATGAAAAAATCGCTTACGTTCACATTCCATTTCTTGTCTAATCTTCTAATCTTCTACCATTTCTTCTCTACAACAATGCGATTGGCATGTAATTTGTTTCCTTTGTCCCGGATAATTGAGCGTTCAAAAATGGCATACATCAATTTTCAACAGTCCGGATTAGTATATTGCATAAACCAGGCAACAAGACTATAATTGTAGTGGGACGACTGTCAAGAGTTGTTGATCAAAGAAAACGGCCCTAAGTGCCTGAGATTGTACAGGCAGCATTTTTAGCCCAGTAAAACCAGCGACTGGTAGCGGGAAAAGAATTGCCCAGACATTTGAGTAAATTACCTGTTCGGGACGCCCGCAACAAGCTGCTGAAAACACGTGTTGACTCAAGACACTTTCAAATAAAGTAAATTTAAAGACAGTTTTCAAAGCAGGCTTAAGCGGGTAAACCTTCGGCGGAAAGCCTGCTTCAGTCGGCTTATACAGCAATTGCAATGGAAGCTCTAAAAACTACTTCTTTCACAGAAAAAAACAACAAAACAAAAACAAAACAAAACTGTCTTAAGAGGGAAAAAATTAAAAGCAGTATCTGCAGCATACACCATATGAGAGATACTGAGTTTCGTTTTTCCACGGCAGAATATAAAAAGTTGAAATTATTTCTTTAACGGCAAAAACACTGAACTGAATATTACGACAAAAACTCCAAATTTAACATCTCGTATGGCTTTAAACCTAATTTGGCTTTTACAGAAACTACTTTTTGTGAAAAGTCTTGTTAGCTCAAAAAGTCTAAATTTTTTTTCTTTACAGCGCCAAGCTCAAGCTGATACTAGGGCAAAAATCTAAAATAAATTCTTCTAAAGCGTGAAACATAAAACTGGTTTTTACTTCAGTATTGTAAATAGCCGTTGGAAAAACAAAGCTAAACTTGACCGAAGACTCCTAGTGCTTTAGAATCAATAGAACTGTACAGTAACAACAGGAAAGGGCAACTCTCTAAAAATCAGAATAAATAACGTTAGTGGAGGCAGCCACTGCGCAATCAAATGATTGAAAGAGTTCAAGGTATGAAATTAGCAGTGGAGAGAAGTAGGCTTTAAGTGGAAATGTTCGAAACACATTTAGTATTATTCAAACCTTCGTCTTATAGTAGCTTCGGCACCCACCGCCTTGCTACTTAAAGAGACGTAGCTCCTATCATTTCACCATAACGCTCCTTTAAACATGAATTTCATGGAGAAGTTCCTTGCTTATCCTCTCTATGCCTCTCCTAGTGATCGCTATGTGAAAAGGCGGTGGGTGCCGAAGCTACTATAAGTCGAAGATTTGAATCATACTAGCCTACGTCTCTCCACTGCTAATTTCATACCTTTAAAATCTTTCAATTATTTGATTGTGTGGTGGCCGCCTCCACTGATCTCTGTATCTATGTATAATTCATGTGAGACACGCCTGAAATATCCTCTGTGTTTGTTATTTATGGCTAAGTGTTAGTGCGCTCTCGGATTGAAATGGTTGTCTTTGGTGCAATTTGGATCTTCCCGTTCAAGTGAGCGAGTTGCTTAGAGAGGCTAAGCAAGGGCCTTCGCCATGAAACTCCCTTTTAAGGAGTGTAGCGGTGACATGGTATATCTATATCTATAAATGAGGAGCGCATGAATATAAAAAAAAAACACGGCGTAAAGACCTCCTAGACCGCTTACGATAAAAGCGTCACATGTGTTTAAAATGCCTTAAAAAAACTGTATATTTATGTAAAAGGGTCAAAATTCAAAATTAAAACACGACAAAAAAATATTATCCATTGTTTTTATAAGGAACTATTTTCTTTTCCGCTTCTTTACTTCCGTCTTCTCGGAAAGTTGTTGTGAAGTGAAGTCACGTCAAAATTAGTGAAAGGTTTGACTTCAAGAGGTTATTGTGATTATCGCCTTTAAATTTGATTTTGTTATGAAGTTTAATGTGTCAAAAATCCTTATGAATCCAGATTCGATTACACGAAGACAGGGAACAATCTGATCTAGATTCTAGATCTAGCACGAAGACAGGGAAGAAAATTCTGCGACCCACTCTGCAGTGAACCAACTTTACTCTAGATCTAGATCTAGATATGTAGGGCTAGAAAATATGGAATCTAACGTATTATATCTAGATCTAAATTAGATTCAAGACTTTTTACTGTATATGATGTAGAAAATAGAGAATCTAACATTATCAAGAACTGACAGCTCTGTTATTTGTTACTTTTGATGCAATTACTATTGAAAGCTTTCACTTCAAGAGGTATTAACCGTATTTATGACTATCGCCTTTAAATTTGATTTGATAAGTTTAATGTGTCAAAAATTCTTATCAATCCAGATTAAATAACACGAAGACAGGGAACAATCTGATCTAGATTCTAGATCTAGCACGAAAACGGAACAAAATTATGTGACCCACTCTGCAGTGAACCAACTAAAACCGCCCTTTCAAACTTTGAACTCTATGGATTTGGAAACGGCTGCACATTTTATTCTAAAAATGTCATGCTTTTGCAGAATATCAAGATCTATATTATCTAGACAACCACAGCAAAACAAAAAAAAATATTTTTAATCCAGCCACTTGGTTAATTTTGGTTGAATCCAAGTTAATCAATGTGTCGGTCCGAAGCCCCTTGAATGCAGACGGAAAATATTTTTTTTGAAAAGTTAAGATGTTTTCAATATTACATTATCAAGAACTGTTAGAAGGAATGATATCACCGTGAAAGAAAAAAAAATATTTTTAATGCAGCCACTTGGTTAATTTTGGTTGTTTCCAAATTAATCATGTGTCGGTCCGAAGCCCCTTGAATGCAGACGGAAAATATTTTTTGTTTGTTTTTCAAAGTTAAGTTTAAAAAAAAACTTCCATCAACAGGTAATTTCTGTAAATACTCTGTTCCTTTCAGCATGTTTTTACCTCATTCCCTTTTTTGTTTGCTTCATTTGTTAAGTTTTTTTATTTGGTTTTATTAAGACCGATATGCCCTTTCTTAGCAAACAGCCAGAGGTAAAATTTTTTTTTGCAACAGTAAGAAAAAAAATTTCACATTATACAAGTCAATCATCTTTACTTCTACTTTTCAAACTGATAATTTTGAGTTATATGGATAAAGAAAAAAATCTTATTTTATAAACATTTTGTTTCTGTTTCCTGTTCTTTTGAACGGGTCTGCCAGCTTGTTAAGCTATGTTTCTCTAAGTTGCAAGGCGGTGGGATCCGAAGCTACTTCAAGTCGAAGGTTTGAATCCTACAAAAGACAGACATTTCAAACATTTCCACTTAAAACCTATTTCTCTCCTCTGCTAGTTTCATAGCTTTAAAATCTTTCAATCGACTATCTAGTTAGCTTATTCTGCTGCAAAAGTTTACTTGCAAGCAGGTGCAGAAAAACTGATTAAACTTTTTTTTGCTGAATGAAATTGAGACAAAATTTTGAGCTGAAATCCAAAATTTGAATAGGGGGGGGGGAGGAGCTGAAATCAGCTTAAATCTAAAAGATGCACACCATAATACTCTATTTTTTCTTTTCTTTCACAGCAAAAAGACCAAACAAACTTTCACAGCAAAATCTATTAAATTACTTTTTTGGAAGGGGTAGGGGCGGTTAGGTTTCTCTTTAACATAAAGATAAAAAGGTGAGTTTTTTAAAAATATAGTTTTTAAATCTGAAATTAATAAAAACAATTCTGAACGTGCGAATGCTGTTTCCTATACGGCTAAGCATGACCTGCCGATACACTAGGGTCTCACAAAGCTAGACGACAGGAATATTCCATAATGCAACTCGCAAGGCTAGTCATAAGATGTGCAAGGACGGGCCTTGTTGGTTTGATTGATTGATTGATTGAAATTTTTACAAGCCCAGTCCATCATTAGCAGTGTTCTCAGGGCTTACGATCTCTTCAAATTTAGTTTACTTCGACCCTATAAACTTGCCAACCTATCTCATAATTATATTAAAATCAAGTTTTAAAAATCTTAGATACTATTAATTTTTACAAGTTGTAAAAGTTTCCTATACATTGCTTCAGATTTTGCCATATAATCCAATCTCTTTCAGATAATCCTAGTGTTGGTCTAGATTTCCGCTACTTTTAGATCTCCTGCCAAAGTTCTCTCCCCCTTCCCCTATACTTATTGTCCTAGATTTGGGTTGAGCGTGCTTCGTGTTTAGTACCGGGTACTACCAGGATCAACCATACCTCATGCAATGTCTACCCTAGGTTTTACATTTTTTTTCTTTTTATTTCTCTTTAGGTCTACTACTAGACGGCTAAGTTTACTTGGGTTTAATTTCAGAAATTTCTCTCTACAACTACAATCTAGCTAAATTGGAGTTTAAACCTTTTGTCTCTAAGCCCCTGTTATGTCTCGGTTATTTCTAGAAAGAAACGCAATGTAAAATCTATACCTAGATCTAGATCTAGCCCAGTAGATTTATATCGATGTGGCTGGGTTACAGATGCCTTGGAGTTCACATAATTATCTTGGTTCGAGGTCGATCTTTAGATTTATGATCTAGATCTAGATCCAGAGCTTCTTAGGTATGTATGTAACCTAAATCTAGGCACTCTTGAACAACTGCGGTCCCTCGAGACTTTGCCTGGTCAAAAGAAATATATTGATATCAAAACCTTTCATTTTGTCAGAGAGTGGGTTTTAAAATGTAGTTGTTGAAGAAGTCGATATCGGTGTATTTCTATCGACCATGCAAAGTCTCGGGGGACCGCAATTTTCAAGAGTATCTATATCTAGATCATAGGTTCTTGATCTAGATATAGGTTTAACTCTAGCAGTGCATTTAAACTACCCTTTTATTTCTGAAACTTAATCATATGCAGAGTTTCAGTACGGCATTTTGGCAAGGTCACACCGTCCTGGGTGAGAACAAGGACGTGAATTTTTGTCAAGTTGTCTACATTTGGCAGACAGACAAAATGTGTAGTTGAACCGGAAATGACCTTAAGAGCTTGAAGAAAAGGTCACGAAACGGTCCCATATTGAGGCCACAAAAATAAATAATGTATTTTATGTGTACTTAAGTTTTGTATTTTCGATGCAATAGAAGTATATCACTTAACATAAGAGGCGGATACACTCCTCAGAGGAAGAGCACATTTGGCTTCTCGGGAAACCACTAGTCTCGAAATTACAAGTACAAACGCTTTTGGTGGTGCTTTTCGGTGGTCTAAATTATCATCACCATATGACAGCAGCGGCCATTCTCGGTCATCGAGTAATCTCGCAGCTTTCTTGCATCAATTAGAAATTGAATTCTTTTTGTCATTTAGACTTTGCTCCTAACCCCTCCAATCCTCCAAATAAGTCAATGAAAAAATTCTCAACTTAACACGTATTATTTCTATTATTTCCCGTGAGATCGAATGAATAATTTATCTTACCCCACTTTGGTTTTAGACTGTCTCTATTCTGTGTTATATATCGTTCAAAATATCATTTGTACCACACATTTGAGAGAGACGTCTAAAGCACTGAGGCTGACGTAAGTAATTTAATTCACTGCATTATTATTTCATAGCATTTAGGCAAAACAAGACAACCTATGGGAAGGGCTGAAGGTCACATAAAGATGAATATGATTCGAACCAAGCCATGCTTTGGGCCAATGATCTAACAACATGATGTCAAATTTGTGTGGTTTCTTTTTTTTAACGAAGACTGGCAGTTTTACCCGTAAACTAGGGGGCACTCGAAACAATAATTATGAAACTGCTTCAGAGAACAAAGAGTTTTTTTTTGTCATCCGGAAACATCCTGTCACGCAGAGATGGATTATGCTGGTCATCGTGACAATGTGATGCTCTTTTTAAATTGCTAATTGCTCTAAGTAGGGCTTTTTTAATTCAATAAACACGAAGAAAGACAATACAATTGGCCAGAAAGAGAACAGTGGCCGTGGGAACATTAACATTTGCCGCAGTAGTAACATTGGTACACAATAATAACGTCAATACTACATTTCCATATAATAAATATAATAATTACCCTCTAAAAGTACTTATATCACCACTATAAATTTTAAATGTTGTTATATTCATGTTAAGATAACAGCGACAACGTACATATACGTATAGTGACAGTACCAACACTAACGGTAACAATTACAGCAGAGACCGTAATAAGCTCTCAGTAGGATTTGAGGGACAATTGCTCGAAATAAGCCATTCTATAATGAGATCATATAGCGCGCGTTTCTTCTGGGGTAGACTTCCACTTAGTATTTGTCAAAAATAAAAAAAACACCAAAGAAATGAACAAAACAACCCACCGTTCGAATTTACAGCTCGCCTCTTTTTTAAACCATACAAATTCCACAAAGGTCATAATATATGAAGAATATAAAGCAATGGTTTAACCTTTACAGGCTAAGAAAGTCGCATTGTTCAAACCTTGTAATAAACACGGAATGTGAAAACTGCAGTGTCTGACTTTTTAAGAATCGTGAAACATAAGCATACAACTGACTCTTAACACTTTAGTTTTAGCATAAGATTTGATTAAGTAGCTGAGATAATTACACTAGCCAAGCATGTAATAAACAAAAAAGCATACTCATTTGGCGATACTTATAATATTGGAGTTCACTAATGTTACAAGTGAAAGGTTTCTCTGAGCTCAAAATATCTTTTTCTTAATTGAGAAGTTGATTGTCGCATAGTGAGATAGTAACAATATTTCAGGGGTTTTCCCGGCCCATAACTGGTGGCGGTAATCTCATGGTCACACAATTTTTGCCACAGTAAACTTCATGGGACGTCCCCATGAAAAATAGTTTTAGTTTCACTGATAAACATCTATGCAGCAACACCAGTCACACATTCAGTCATATACTTTTAAAAACACAATCAAGTTCATTTGGTTTAAAACTCTTACAAAATTGATTATCGTCAACATTATAATACTAAAGAAAGTTCAAAAGTTTAAGTGTATCCCCAAGTGGTTTAGCGTCTGGCGAAAATAAAACTGGGCAAAGTAATGCGCCATAGTCTTTAATAGCGTCATTTTGATTGCGTAGTCTTCTGCAGATAAGAGGCGAAATATCAAGAAAATATTAAGATATTTATGGCAAAGTTATGAAAACAGCTTATGAAACTTGTACCTTCATGTTTTTTGCTTTTGTTGTTGTTTTGTTTTCTTTATTGTACGAAACGATATAACAAACATAATATCATTAAAACACAGAACATAACAAAAAGAAAAACGTTCGCTCAATGATAGATTAAAATAGTGTATGCGCATCACGTTTTTTGATAAGTACCGTAGCTAATCCTGGCAGTGTCTTCCTCGAGTGAGTGGTTTAGGTTGCTCTGACACTCGAGAGCTTCGTGCTGAGGTCAGAAACTTTATCACTTGGCCTAGTGTCTCATATTTTTTGTTGTTTAAAGTTGACGTTTTGTTGTACGTTATACACTCTCTTAGGATAAAAAAAAACAAACAAACAACCAAAAACAAAAAAAACAAAACCTCGGAAAAGAAGAATTACATGATCACATAAAAGCCGCTGTCTTGACGCCTTCTCAGGTCATATCTCTTTCTGTCACATGCATCCGCATACATAATCATATAAAAATAAAATCTAACCCTTTCTCCCCCTCCTATGATTATCTTAGTTTACAGCTTTCTTTATAAAAAAAAAGATATAACAGCTCTCCTTTCTTGCTTTCCTCTCATTTTCCGGTGGTTCTTTTTTTCAGTCCATAAAGTTAAGACCAAACTCTTAATTTAAAAAGAAAATTTTTTAATAAAAAAAAAATCCAACTCATTAACACCCCTATCTCAGTCACTATAGATCTCTTTATTTGAGATGTATAATATAATCATCGTCCGATTGAGAGCGTAGCTGGTATCCGGCACAAAATAGAGATACACGTCGAGTCGTGTTATAGCCACCCAGACTTACCTAGGTTTAAGTTCCCTACCCAGCAATGCGGAAAGACCTCGAAACTTAAGCTTTTTTTTTTTTAATAAATTATCTCAGAAGAAGTAACCCATTCAGGTCAGTTTTGAGCAATTGTTAAAAGCTTAGGTATCGCCACCTTGTTTCAAATTTTGATGCAAATGCTGGAGAAAGTGTATTGAAAAACATATAAATTGTTGCATTAAGATTTGACGGTGTTTTAAAAAATATACTTTGTACTTGGAAGAGACTATGACTGCGATATCAAACGATTGCATGTTATAAACTTTACGTTAAATAAAGTGACATATGCGAAAGAAAAAATAGTAAAAACAAATTTAACAAGCACTGTAAAACCCTTGTTGTTGTGACATAGCATTAGGTATATAACTCGGCTTTGGCGCGCTTAATAAATTATTTTCTGTAGTTGAGAGTCTGGGGACTTGCTTAGAACACTGGAGAGAGATGTAGTAAAAGCCCTTTAAAAAAAAGCTTGACTTCATGCAAACGATTTAAAAAGTTATTGTCCTGTGAGCCACTTACCTTTTCTTTTCAAAATCTTTGATAAACTAGTACCAATCATTCTTCAAGTTTACATGAATAATAATAATCTTTGCTCAAAGTTTCAGTCACCTCACAAATCTATCCACAGTACAGACACAGCTCTCCTTAGAGTGATTTGTGATATTATACGTCCTAAACCTTTTTGATAACTATTATGCTTATTTTGTTAGATCTTCATGCAGCTTTATGAAGAAATACTCATTGAGAGAAAAAAAATATCATATTTTGGTATTTACGATAAAGTTTTGAATTGGTTATTCTCATATATGAGCGATCGCTTAATGTCAGTTGTCCTGGAAGGGAATTTTTTCTAATCCTAGTACTGTAACTTTTGGTTTACCACAAGGTTCAGTCCTTGGATCTATTCTGTTTACCATGTTAATTGCACCTTTAGGCAAGTTAGGTAAAATATTTAGCAAGTTTCAATATTATTTTCATGACATATGGCATGAAACAAGTTTAAGTTGAATGAAAACAAAGCAGAAGTATTAATTTGTTTCAGGGATAAAAAAAATTTTGATGAAAGTCAAACTGTGAATTAATTTTGCTGGAGATAGAATTCCTTTGCCTACTAATGATTCTGTAAGAAATTTAGGTTTTTTTTTTGACTCGCGTGTGTTTATGGAGCAATATATTTTAAAAAAAAGCATGCCAAGCTCTCATTACCATCTGAAAAACATCGCAAAATTACAAAAGTTGTTGGTTGTGAACCAGCGTTTGTTTTAGTTCATACAGTTATTACCAGCCGTTTAGATTATTGTAATTCTCTTTTGGTTTCGAATCCTATCTTAGCTCTTAAATAGACTTCAAAAATTTCAGACAAGACAGTACGATTTTCGTATGGAAAAATAGTAAAATTCATTCGAATTTTTAGTACTGTCTACACTGGTTACTGTTGAAGAGAACAATTGACTTTTAAAATTGCGAAATTTGCTTTTAAAAGTTTAAACGGGCTTGCTCCGAGTTATCTTGGAGGCCTAACACATCTCTACCAGCCCGTAAGCGTTGCAGTCTTCTAATGATTTTCATCTGGCAATAAAGAGAGTTGTTTCAAAGCAAGATAATAGAGGTTTCTCTGCTTCGGCTTTGAATGCTCCGAAATTTTTTCACACACTGACTCTTACCACGAAACAATAATTATCTTTTTAGTGACTTCCGGTTGACTTGTCGGGTCGACAAGTCGTGTTTTCATGTCTCTCTCGATATGGGATTCAATATTCATATTGTGGAGTTTTCTTTTTCATGGTTGATCTTTTCTTGGATTATCGTGGATAAGTATTAGTTTAGTCATTGGTTTCACTGTTCCTTTTCCGTTCTTTTTTGTGTTATAAGCAATCTCAGTTTGATCTAGACCTTGGCTCTTTGAGCACAATCCGGCTCAGGCATTTTGCTGTGTCCGTGTAACTAGATTTAGATTAGTTGGGTTTTTTCTAGGAGTTCTTTCTTTATCTTGTGTACTTCCCTACCCCCCACCCATTTTCTTCTTTGCAACTACATCTTTATATTACTCTACCTTTTATCAGGCCTGTTGTTCCACAGGTCTTCGTTTAATTTAGAATTTTCATAGTTTTTTCATTCCTTTTCAGCTTTGGATTACTTGTCCCCCCACCCCCCGCTCTTGTCCCTCTTTTCGTTTTCTATGTGTCGAGTCGACTTTAGACTTTGACACTCGACAACAGTGTAGTGTGTTTTGATTGATCCTGAACACAGACGCCTGCATACTTTTTCTCTACTTTCTTTCAAATGGAAGCTTCACTTGACAACATAAGGTAGCTTGCTTATTTGAGAACACGGTAAAACAGACTTGAACTGTGTTTAATACTACGTTCTGGTATAAAAAAAAAGCCTTTCGATACCCGTTAGTAAATAAAAAAAACTTTATTTAACATAACAAACATGACCCAGCCTGTTTTTGTTCTGTCTCGAAACCTGCCGGCTAACTGCGAGAAAATCACTAATTATAAAATGTGTCTTGCAGCGAGCAAAACTGTGGGAAGAGAAGGGGTGCTTGGGGCTCAACAAATCGGAGCTTTATGGAGACTATACCCAAGCTCCCAACAAAAGCGAGTAGAGCTACTGACAAAAGGAATAGTGATAGAGGAAAAGCTCATAAAAGTCGCTTCCCAAAACCCTTTTATCATAAGAGGTGGGGACGGTGTGGAAATTCCGAGCACCTAACTCACCATATCAGATCTCCCAATATCAGTCGCCAGCGACACGGTCGAGACAGCTCTAATAAAGAAAGGTCTCAAAATAAGATCTCGAATAAAAATGGAAGCGATCAAGGACCCCGATGGTAATCTCACCGAATGGTTATCAGGCCGACGGTTCGTTTCCATCGACGTACCAAAAACAAGCATCGAAACCACAATCCAAACTGGGCAATTTAAAGTCCGCCTATACTACAAAGAACTAAGGGCAACCATGGAGTGCAAAAAATGCCTCCAGAAGGGCCACACGGCAATACACTGTCTCAATGAAGAGATATGCTATAACTGTACAAACCCTGGACATAAATCTTCAGCCTGCCCGGAGAATATAGAAAAAACAGGAACATCTAACATAGACGGAAATACAGAAACGGAAAGTGAGGTCGAATCTGTGCAAAGGGACAGCTCAGCAGAAGAGACAACAAATGAAGGGAAACTGGGTGAAGCATTGACTCAGAAAAAAGAAAAAGAAGCAAAAAGCAAAGAAAATGGCCAAAATGAGGAAAGCGATGGAAAAATAAATGAGACTGAGGCAACAGATATTGAAAATCAAGCAAAAAAGGACAAAAGAAACGAGCAGAAAACAAACGTAAACGAACAGAAAACCAATCTGGACAGAGGAAGAAACAAATACACTGAGAGCTGAAATAATGACATAACGCGTTACTTGGCCAGAGCTCGATCTATAAGCAGCATGAGGAGTCAACCAGACTTGCCGACAAAAGGAAGTGAAACTCCACGAAGGAAACTGAAAGGGAACGATGGACATGCTGAATAACACAACAAATTACTGACTGGTCAACAATTTGACATCATCGAACCACGGAATATTTAGGAAAAAAATCACAGCCCAAAACATGAAAATTTGAAATGGCGGAAACTCTCAAGTTCACTACCTGGAATGTCCAGGGTTTAAGAAATATTCGGAAACGAAAAACTGTATTTAGATTATTAAAGGCAGAAAACTTTGGGTTTATAGCTCTACAAGAGACCTACTTAAAACAAGAGGATTTTAAAGCGATAGAAAAAGAATGGAACGGAGTGCTCCATTTGTCACCCGGAACAGCAAGAAGCAGAGGTTTAATAACCTTATTCTGTAAAAAAACACAAAGCAGATCAAATAAAGCTAATCGAAAACAAGGAAAGATACTTAATCTCGGAATTAAAAATGGGCTCAAGAACGATACCAATTTTAAATGCATATGCTCCGTGTAATGAAAATGAGAAAAAACTCTTCCTGCAGGAATTGACAAACTCATTACAACGCACCTGCAAGCCAACAAACGAAACAATATGCTTGGGCGACTTCAACTCCGTGATTAATAATGATTTGGATATCGTCTCAGGAAACCCACATAACTTGCATACAATAAAACTTTTTGACGAATGGATTAAACTCAATAACCTCTTTGACGTGTGGAGAGAGAAGCACCCGCAAGAAAAACAGTTTACATGGTGCAGAAAGAACATTGCCCGTAGACTGGACTATGTGTTCTTAAATGAATATCTTTATAACACTGTATCACAAATACACATCAAATTTCTTGGATTTTCCGACCATAACCTAGTTGTCTGCCACTGCGATCTGGTACCACGATTGAAAAGGTCATTCACTTATAAATTGAATACTAATTTTTTAAAGGACAGAAAATACCTGGCGCTGATAAAACGACTGATTCAGAATGTTTACAACGAATCAGAAAATAGAGAATTGAATCCTCATCAAAAGTGGGAGCTTGCAAAGGCAGAAATATGTGCCACTAGCCAACAGTACAGCAAATACCTAGCCACCAACAGGGTCAACACCTCTATACAACTACAAACAAAGTTAGAATTGACAAACAGAAGATTAGCCACAGAACCGACAAATGAAGAAATACAAAAAGAAAGGGTACAAATCCTCAAAAGGCTAGAAATAAGGGAAATGGATAAAACTAGGGGGGCCCAAATCAGGTCACGTATTAAATGGATAGAGGAAATAGAAAAATTCTCTAAGTTCTTCCTTAGCCTTGAAAAATCAAGATCAAGCGGAAATACTATACATAGTATAATAAAGGAAAATGGAGACGAAGTAACATCGGAAAGAGAGGTACTTCGAGAGATACGTAAATACTATGAGACCCTATACAAAGAAAATACAGACCAAAAAGAAATAATTCAACGCTGCAAAAACTTGACACAGAACCTAAACATTCCACAACTCAACGAAGATAAAAAAGACGCCACAGAAGCTGAATTTACAGAAGAAGAGATAGCTGTAGCCCTAAAATCAACGAAGAATGGATCAGCCCCTGGACCAGATGGCATCCCAGTCGAGTTTTATAAAATGTTCTGGCCTGATGTGAAAGAAAAATTTAGGGAAGCTTTTCGCTACAGCCAAGAAGTAAGCACCCTATCCCCGTCGCAAAGACAAGGTACTATAACCCTAATACACAAAGGCAAAGAATTATCTAGGAATTTACTAACAAACTGGAGACCGATATGCCTGACCAACGCAGATTATAAAATAATTTCGAAAGCGTGGCCTTAATGATGAAGAAAGTATTGCCAAGCATCATCCACGAAAACCAGACAGGATTCATAAAAGGAAGAAACATTGCCACAGCTATTCGAGAAATAGGAGACTCAATTGAATTTGAGCTGATAAATCCTAAGTCTGAAGCCATAGCCTTAAGTATAGACTACTCTAAGGCATTCGACACAGTATCAGTAAGTCTAATACAAGAAGCATTGAAACTGTAGGGTTTTGGCGAAAACTTTTAGTGGGGTCGCTTAACCCTAAAAATTACCGATTATGATATTTGCTGGACAAAAGCACCAAAATCTCCAAAAACATTCTTGAAGTTATTTACTTCAAATTTTTCCGAGGAGACCACAAAAAATGCCTCCTGTTTTTTTTTTTTTAAATAATTTTTCCACAAGTATATTCGGGGCGTAAAACGTTCACAGAGCATCTTCTTTGGGTCTACACCGGTGAAAGTTTACACACCAATGCTGTGTTTGAAGTCGTAATTATCTGAACTGTTTATTATATGTTGCGAATTTTGGTGAGTATATCTTTTTGTCTAATTATTAAATTTCGATTGATTAGCTTTTCTTTCTTCTACAGTAAAGATATCACAAAAATAACAATAACTAGATCTGGATCTAGATCTATCTAGATCTATTCTAAGTCAACTAGTTTAGGCTAGCGGGCGAATCTAGGTCAGTTTGTTTGGCGTCTTTGTGATACTTCTACCCAGAAATCTAAAAATAGGCCTATTTTTAGATTTCTGTGCTTCTGCCTTCTACCATAGGCCTAGTCTACTGCGGGTTATTTTTCTTTAGCAATGAACAATCTAGAACTCCTTTCTTTAGCTTTAAAAATTAATTTTTTCCAATTTCCGAAGTGAAAACGTTTTAGTTAATTCTGAACACACAGTTCTATTTTATTTTTTTTTTGTAATGTAAACTAGATCTCTGTTCATTTGAAATAACCTTGTAGTTGAAAAGAGACGTTAAAATTCAACCAACCAACCAACTGTTCATTTGATCAACTAAAATAATATTAACAGTGCGATGAACTTCGAAAATCCTAACCATCAGCTACTCCCGTTCTCTTTTGTCAAATGCTGAATAAAACATAAT
Organism: Elysia marginata; assembly: GCA_019649035.1. NCBI lineage: Eukaryota > Metazoa > Mollusca > Gastropoda > Plakobranchidae > Elysia > Elysia marginata. Next base: position 132,621 of record BMAT01009984.1, on the reverse strand, counting down.
GTTGGGGAGAAAGAGTAAATGCTTCATTTTGTAATATGTACTGTGTGTGTTTGAAGCGTATGCTCTTTTAGTACAATGACGCAATCTTTTTTGACGGATTGAATAGAAACAGCCTATTATAATATAGACGGCAAGTCAGTCCTTAAAGCACTTCAAAATGAAAGCCTCAAGAACTCATCTTTAAAATACAACAACATCCTTTCGCACATCATAACAGATCATACGGAATAACTCCACTGAGGAATGGCTAAATGGATTGGCTACAGGCAAAACAGGCGGATCCCTATTTACTTACATGGCAACACCAAATCCCAAAGACAGCATTAACTCCCTTGAGAGAAGAGATCAAGTAATTATTTTCCGCCTGCCTACACAGCATGCTCCTGTTAATGCCCATCTAAACAGGATCCAGCCCATGATTCCCCCAGTATGCCATTTCTGTGATGCACCATACGAAACAACAACACATCTACTTTTTCAATGCACATCACTGCAAGACCTTTGTGAAGAATACCTCCCTCCGCGGCCTGATGCATGGAATACACTATACTCAAACTCCCAACAATTGAAAAAGACTTCCACTTTCCATACCCAAATGTCTAGTCGAAGGGCAAAAGCGCAAACGACAGCTGGTTCGGATAAGTAAGTAAGTAAGAAAGACTGCAAAATAAGACTGCAAAGTCATGGATGGTGCAGTCGTTGTACACAGCCTCCCTACTAAAGCTGTGTGTACATTCAATCAGTATGCTGATGAAGTCTTCATTCCCCATCTTGAAAACCAGTTACAAACAACTTTTAGATTAGACGCTGTTTGGGATGACTATAGAGTTGACAGTTTAAAGGAATCGACAAGGGAAAAACGAGGACCAGGAATACGCAAAAAAGTTACTGGAGATGCCAAGCTTCCTGTCAAATGGATGCGAAGAACAAGACAGAGCTGTTCACTTTTTTAACACTCAAAATTGAAAACTTTGCGTGGTCAACAAGCAAATGTGCTCTTGCAACACATGGGGAGGCTGTGGTGTCGATTGGTGGCACCAGCACCATGGGACATTGTAATCATGAAAAAGCAAACACCAGAATTGTGGTTCATGTAGTTCATGCGCTTCAACATGGAGCGAAAACTGTTCAAGTGAGAACTGTAGATACCGATGTAGTCGTTATCCTGGTTGGAGTCTTCCACGACCTTCTTACAGCCTACCCATTTGCGGATATTTGGATTGCCTTTGGAATGGGTAAACATTTCCAGTTTTTTTTCACCTTAATGGTATATGTGCCTCTCTGGGAGTAAGAAAGTCCAAGGCCTTGCCCCTTTTCCACGCATTCTCGGGCTGTGATACAACATCTGCGTTCTTCGGCAAGGGAGAGAAAACAGCGTGACAGGCATGGCAGGCATACTCTGATGCTACTGAGGCAATGGTACATCTTGCAGATCATTCATTCATACATCTCGATGAAGAAAGTGGCTGTTTCAGTGTCCTAGAAAGACTGGTTGTCATTCTCTATGACAAAACCCGCCACCTGAGTTGTGTTGACGAGGCAAGGAAAGTGCTTTTTTGTCATGTGAATAGGGCCATGGACAAACTACCACCCACAAAAAATTGTTTGCTCCAACATGTGCTACGCGCTATTTACCAGGCAGGAATACGGACAAAAAGCACTCAAGCTCAGTTTGATCTTCCATCAGCACAAGATTTTGCTTGGACTTGGAGACAGTCAGAGGACTCATGGGAACCTGTGTGGATGACAGTTCCTGAAGTCTCCAAAGCCTGTAGCGAGCTAGTAAAATGCACTTGTTCTGTCAGCAAATGTGCCAAAGCAAGTCTTAAACGTTCACCACTGTGCAAATGTGCATGCACTCGCGGTAATTGAAATGTATTAAGTTAAGTGCTGGTATACAACAGCATAATATGTGCAACAATAGTTGCGCATTGATATCATAATTGGTATTTCTATTAAATTAGACATACATAAGTATTTTGTGTGTATGTGTGTGTGTGCAATGAAAGTTATGCCATTTCAGCTTATAACGTCTTAGCTGGAAATGCTTTTTTTATCTGACGTAATTGTGTAAAAACCATAATTTACCATAATGTTTCATATTAAGGATGAAATGTGTGACAAGTCCCTTATTTTGAAGAATAAATTTGTAAACCGTAGTAAAATTGCATATTGTCACCATTCAATTGATACAATGTATTATTTTCTGCCTTTAATAACTTTTTAAAAGTAATTTTTTTATGTATTATGCCAAATTATGTTCATATAGGACTGTTACTCAAGTACGATTT
>BMAT01009984.1:74856-85753 GCA_019649035.1 Elysia marginata | reverse complement strand
CATGCATATGTGTGTAAGCACAAGTACTGTATTTTTTTTTTCTTTTGTATGTATGTGCTTTTGTTAGTTTCACCCACTTATATGTATTGATGCTGTGACCAAAAAGAAGAACCTGAAGAGGACAATAAAGTTATATTGAATCTTGAATCTTGAATCTTGTACTCACTTGTATTTTAATTCTCCCGCACTCATTTGTTTTATTTTTTTTCAACTCTCGCAAAATGTATCATGATACAGAAAAAACTTAATATTATTCTCTCTCTCTCTCTCTCTCTCTCTCTCTCTCTCATTCTCTCTCTCTCTCATTCTCTCTCTCTTTATCTCTTTCTCCCTCTCTCTCTTTCTCTCTCATTCTGTTTATTTACATATCTTTCTGTATATCTATTTACTCATCTTTCTGTCGATTTATCTGTTTAATTTTCTTTCCATCTATCGATCTGTCTATCCGTCTATCTATCTATCTATTTATCTATCTATCTATTTACGTATAATCCGTATAAGTGCACATACAAAAAGTGCTTTAGGTTTTAAATGATATGGAACTATGATCTATTAATTTGAGTTTACTTTCACTCTTCACGCAAGTATTTCTTTTTTTGTTCGGTGCGGCGACGACGGCCGCACATGAAACATATATGTTATATTATGTGTAACAAGACCAAAATGTTGTAAGTAAACTCATATCAATATCTGTCTATATTTCTATCTATTTATCTATATATCTATCTGTCTATCTATCTGTCTATCTATTCATCTATCTATCTATCTGTACATCTATCTTTCTAATGTATCTATCCACTCATTTTTCTAACTATCTGGCCACTATTTTGTTACAAATACATCGCATACATTCATGTATCTTAGAACCCAGTGACAGCGTGACATGGTTACCATTCCGCTTTTCTTTTCTGTGTATACTCATGCTTGTGCTGTCAAAGCTCTCCGTCCACACATTGAGCTACGCCGCCGTGTGCAAAGTACATGTACAGTATTAAACAAAAGGATAAGGTAGAACAAAAGGATAAAGTAAAGTAATGGAGAAAGAGCCCCATACTTTACTTGATTTGGACAACGCGGAATATTGTCCATACTACGCGTGTCCTTTTGATCGGTTCTCAACAAAGCTCGTGTTGATCGATCGTATAGTGGTGCCACTTCATCTCGATCAATCTAAATACGAAACCTGTGGCCTCCTACTGTCTTATAAACATCCTCTTCATTTTGTTGCTTTTTGTTTCCTCTTTCCTTTACCACCAGGTCAATCTTTGCTGAAAGGTCGCGATAGCGCCTATCTTGTCAATAATCGTTCCTAATCATAAACAGTAGACTGAGTATTTTTGTTTTATAGTCCTTAGGTAGATAGTCATTTCTCAGCTTAGACAAAGTCCTCGTTGTTTTTATTGTATTGTATTCAGTGCATCTTACTGCTCTGATTATTTTGAACGCACCCAATGTTTTTTTTTCTTTTATTACAGTACTAGACACCTTTTTTAATTTACTGACTTCTCAATTTCTGCCTGTACCGTACATAATTGTTTCCTTGCCAACTTGTCAACTACGCCACTATACCTGTAAGGTTCCTAGAAATCTCAAACGAATTGTAAAAATTCTATTTTATTGTTCTAAGAGCTACACCCTTAACTTTTCGTCTTTTCAATACAATTTTCAAAAATGTTTTAGAGCTGTCTGTCTCTGTCTCTGTCTGTCTGTCTGTCTGTCTGTCTGTCTGCTCTCTCTCTCTCTCTCTCTCTCCAGTTCCATCATCTACTACAGAGAAGATCGATGATAGGAGAAGAGGTTTTATTAAAACTTTGATGTTGCAGGGGTGACATTGACACTAAAATGGAATCAAATAACTCTGGCCAAAACTTGAGTCTCTAATGGCTCATCTGTCTTATTGATGACAGCTGCATCCTGTTTCCATGAAAAAAAACCCGCTTCGAAGTAAAGATTAAAAAAGTTAAATTGGTACAGTAATTGAATCGATTCATCATCAGTTTCGATCCCTGCCTCCTTCTTTCGTTAAAGCAGAAAACGAAGACACCAAAACACGTTTAGTGGAGTTGTAAATTAACATTTAAAATCTGTTTTCAGCATATATTCTTTTGAGGACACCTTAAACTTTATTCATTCAATGGAAACCTTGTCACGCCTTCCAATGCATCTTTCACCGACCTATTTGCCTTCAGACGTTAAAAACAACATCCATATCTTTAAACATGTCATACCAGAAGCATTAGTCCTCATTTAAAAGTAACTCACTCGTGCAGCCTTTCAGTGAAATATGTTTAAATTTTTTTGAACGAAATGTTTGGAAATCTTGTTTGCTGGTCTTTTACAGTTTGTGAATTTATCTTGATAAAAGCATGGTTTGGAGTCGTTTGGCTGCACTAAATTTTTAATCTGAGGAGGCCAAGGAGGGTAATCAGTATGATGTTACAGAGTTCTATATGCTGGAAAATCTTTGAACAGTTTATATAAGCCATAGAGCTAATAAAACAGTTTTTTCATGAGGTTTGTTTCGCCTTTGTTATTCTGCACTAAGGTGTTTGTGACTTCTTATTAAAATATATAGCTAGATATCGTAAAACTACAAATACCTGCGTGGTTCTCGCTCTTTTTCTAACGTGGGCTAAATTAAAAAAAAAAGTTTACAGTTTCATTAAAACAATGTCAGGAATATATCGGAGTCGGACTTCTAACAAATGGAAGGTTGCTTGTTTTTAATCATAAAATATTTTTTTCCCTTCGGGCTGAGAATAAAACAAAATAGCTTTATAACTTGCCTATGATTGTTTCATATACCATACATCAACGTAATGCGCTCAATACAGACTTTAAGCAGCAACACGTGAGAATGACGCGAACGTCTGTGGCGTCTATTTTTAGAAACTGGTTTCATTATTTTTATAGTTTCCTCAATCTGCTTTCCCGATTTTCACGTACGCGTAGTGAGACACGGTGCGTGTGCTAAAGGTCTCTGTTAAGTCTTACAAGACGTGTAATGTTTTTTTTCCACTATTTACTACTTTATAATAAAGGTAAAGGAAGCGTCATTTTTTAACAATTTATTCAAGCCTGAAAGTGGAAGTTTGTTCATATTTATACTAATTTGTTCATTGAAAATAATTAGGTTTAAGTGACACTCATGGATTTAATATCTTGAAGGTGTAAAAATACATCCCAGGTAAGTTAAAGCTGTGGCTGCATTTTAACATATCTTATTTGTATCATATATTTTACTTTACTGACCTAACTCTGTGCGGTGTATAGCCAGTAAGTTCAATGTTTTTATATCATGACTTTGGCAAAAATAAAAGATAATGTGTTTTTATTATTGGCGAGACATTTTTACTATATAATAATTAGCGTTAACTGGCACATGGTTTTCATTTTGACAGCCAATGTTTTTTAATGAAATCTTATCTGAAAAAGAAATATCGAGTTATAGATCTTGTGTTTAAGTCCACCGAAACAAAAGCTTAAAAAAGGTTTCTTTCCTTTTTTGAATAGCCCACTCACACCTTAGCTTTTTTGCTGTGATTTCAATAATTTTAAAGAAATTTTCGATTTTAGATTACCTTTGATGAATGTTGTGAACTTTGTGAGAAGTATTACAAATTCGTTCGACGGTTGTAAGGGTGCAGTGAATGACTATAACGACAATCATTATGCATCATGACATTTTTTAAAAACTCAGACTTTATTTCTTTACAGAAATTGAAAAAAGTCATGGTGCACTAGAATGAATTTTTTATGCACGTGTTGTGTAATATATTAAAACATTAACATTTAAGCAAAAAGAGTTACATTTTTTTCGAAATTGACTTCCAGGATTACTATGTTATCGTTTTTGTACTCTAGACTTTAAATGTCTGATCTTATTCAGATTTGTTCGCTGCTCTAGTTGAGGACTTGATGACTAACGATTTAACTGGGTTGTTTTCTGTCCCAAAAAAAAAATAAAACTTGTATTCCTGAAACGCTGGTTATTTCATAACATAAGAGTCTTTTATGGAGTAGCGTTAAAATAATTTTCTCTACTCAGACGCCAGGAGCTGACTCAGTATATCTGCCACTTACGATAAAATTCCGCTTGGTTTGACAGAAAAGTATTGCTTTTTATGTTGTTGAACTTATGACTCATGGTTAATCGTTTTAAAAAATGATTAAAATATTGTCAAGACATTTGCTTCAAATTTGTCTCTTCTTTCACTTTCACTTTCAATCTCGTCCTCAGTATAATTCATTCTAGAAACGAATGTGTTTTTTTTGGTTTTTCAGATATGAAGAACGTCATGGTTGCACTCGTACAAATCCTGATTGCCGCGTTATCGGCACTTAATGTGAGGGGAGTCGAAGGATCTGGATACTGCCTGCCACCTTACTCGTCCATCAGTAAGTAGACGTTAGTAGAAACGTTGTGCAGGGAAAATGAGCTTAGTAGGGAATGAGATTAGCTGTCAAACAAGAGTAGCGTTTCTTCTCCCGTAGTCAAAATGCTTAATTACCATGGGACTGTTCCATGAACTTTTAAATTTTTTTTAGTGTAGTTCCCCTTGGACAATGCTGAATTTTTAGGCTTGGATTTAGCACTGAAGTTATTTCAATAAACTGCCTCGCCAACAGAAGAGTTCGTTGGTGAGCCTACCTTCTGAATTTTACACACAAAATACGTTAGTACTGAAACAGTCCCATTGTGTTTGCTGTAATCTGAAACCTCCAAAAAATGAATTGGGCACCTAAAACGGGAAAATGCCAACAATACCGAAGGGGTTAAAAGCGTAAATCAAAACGTCGTGAATGTTCCAGAAAGAACATCCTTTAATAATTTAAACCTTCAAATTAATAATTTTTCAGGACGTTTATTATTCATTGTTGTAAGAGTCTTCTTATTAACGCACCATACAGATCTTTGCGACAGGACTTGGTCAAAAATATTTGAAAACGGCCCAACCGGAGCTCCTCTTTACGGGAGCAAGAATGATCTCAAGCAGGCTATCCTTAGAGGAGCGGAGATTCGAGTCCTGATGAAGGAGATGAACGTGGAACCATCCAATATGGTCACACACACTTTCTCAGCTGGTCTGGACAACATCAACATGCGAGGGGATAACATCTGTGGAGAGGTATAATTTTATCTTTAAAAATTGACTTTGTGTACAAAAAAAGTTGAAATTTGCCTTAAGGCATTTCAAAGGTCAGCTGCTTATCCATCGAGGGCCCTACTACGGAATGTAAAGAGTCATTTGCCTTGGGGTATAGCAGGATTGGAAATATATGTATATAATTAACAGATACGCATTGAAAAAAGGCCTATCTCTTAAGGTGCTACAGATTGTGTTGAATCATTGTTGACTTTCAAGCTACAAGTTTAATTATCTTTCAATATTTTACAATGCATATCGATAATCAAACTGTAAGTATCGACTGGAAAAGAAAGAGGTCTAACTTTACACACTTTGAAAGAATTGGTAGTTAGAAGAACACTCATTAATATATTATAGTTTCAGCCGCTTCCCAACTTTGTTGGTTGAATTCTGTAGAATTTAGGTTAGCCATACATCTAAATTTTAAATTAGATATCTATTATCTTGAAATCAATTTAGATAATCTAGATTTAATGCTAAATCTAGAAGATATCTTGATCTAGATTCTGGATTTGACCTAGCTATAGCCTAGGTTTTAGGCGCCATTTTTCTTCCATTTTAGGCTCTAAGAGTCATTTTTTTCCCGTTTTTGCCTCAGGGCCTCTAGGCTCTTTGTGTCAAGTTTTTTTTTCTTTTTTAAGTTGAAGGTCTTTGTCAGATTAACTGGTATTGGTAAAATTACCAAAAATTGCGATTTTCAGCTGAGGGGAGAGAAAGTGAAAATGGGTCTTAAAAATACTCAAGAGTTATCCTTACTATGTACCTTGTGGTCTAGTGTGGTAGCACATTTTGAACGTAAAGATATTTCTAAGACCGATTTATCCGTTTTTATATAAAAAGAAAGCGGCTGCAAAGAATCAAATTTGTAAATGAACAATAGAATCCACTGAAAGTCAACACGTTTGAGGAAAACTTTTACTGTAATTCAACTCTGCTTGGCAGTGCCATTTTCTGTTTCTTTATATTTTTGTAATGATTAAAGTTATTTTTTGCCAAAGTCAATTTTTTGCGGTCCTAAGGTGTTGACTTTATTCAGATTCTACTTTCACAATTTCTTTCTTATTGCCGTTGTTTTGTTGGGTTTTTTTCCAGATTCTGTCCCACATCTCCACCAACCATCACGAGAGCCATGTGGACGCCCACTGGAGGTTCTTCCTGCCGTGTACTACCGGAAGTGTCCACGTTGCCATGTACTACGTGGAGAGCGCGGACTTTCTATCAGAAGAAACTCTCAAAGTTCGCATCGCTTGGTATGCCAAGGAGATCCAGGTAAGAGAGAGTTGGTTAGAAGTGCTGTTTGATTTCGTGTCACAATAATATTATTCTCAAACGCCTTGTATTCTTCCTTACTGAAAGAGTCAGATACCTTGATATGTCATATTGCATTGATATTTCCTTTTTGTTAGAGAGAAAGAGGAAAATAGTGAGAGAGGACATACTACCCATTCATATAATAGTGTATTGATATCTCCTACTCTGTTAAATTCCTCATCGAGCGACAACCCATCTTTTTCGATTAAGATTCTGAATCTGAATCTGAACTTATACTATTGAAAGGTTTGTAACATAAATACAACAGTCTGGGACAAGAGCTAGACCATGGCTATTTTGAATCATTGCAGTCTGCGTCAAACGATTAAGTGTGTGTCATGAGCTTACTTTTTTTGTTAAAACACTGAATAATAAAGTGTTTAATTCCATCTTTTGAAAGTGCAACACTAAAAGTTTTTTTTAATGAAAAATGCAAGTTTGTGTGCAGCGGTAAGATAATGGAGGTTTTTAATATTCACCAATACTTAGTGGAACTCATGCAACTCCATAAAAAACCTAGTTTTGCCTTACTAAAAGAATGCTAGAACATCGTTATCAGCAAGTGCAAACATACTTAAACTCTATAAAGTAAATAAACAAGAAAATGCTGTAAGTCTTGGCTCATCTTATTCTTTTTAGCATGATCTGTACAACAATAGGCCGCTGTACGCCCATTTCTTGGACGGCGGCTCGACAGTTGGTTCAAAGGATGATCTCCTAGATGCTGCCATGCAAGGTAAAGAGATCCGAGCCATCATGACTGACAGAGGATACGCCTTTCCATTCCAGGTAGTTTGTGCTAAAGATTGTAATAGTTTATATGAAATTACCGTCTTTGATATAAAAAAGTCGTAACTGTAAGGCAGTTTGAAATATAGCTGATATCAGACATCACCGGTTTATTTAAAGAACTGACATTTCTAAATATTTTAGAGTATTGAAACTAAGAGTGCGTAAACTTTATATACGTTTAAAATCTGTTTGTAATGAATTAATGTCTACATAGTACTTGGATTTATTCAGTAAATGATTGTAATATGGTTTTTTTCTCAGACACTGGAAGTACAAATGTCCGATTCAGCCTTTGGAATGATATGATATATTGATAATTTTATGATAGCATGATAACAATCCAAATACAATTTGATCTTTGTTAAGTATTATAAGCTGACAAAAAAAAATTGCTTTGTTTCCTTGCAACAGTTGGCGAATCAAAAGAAGAAAATACTCTTACCAGACACACATTGGCGATCTTGGAGTTGTATAAAAACGCAAATACAGTTACAACTGCATGTATTATTGAATACATGGTAATTGATATAAATAGCGCAGTCTACGAATATTAATAGGAAGTAGTAATTATACACATTTTTGACATTTTCTAATTATCATTGAACATCAAACGTTGTCTTCTCCTAGAAATAATGCTACCAACCCCACCAACAATAGAAAAAATTTGCCTTGACTTTGATATTAAGTTCATGCTTTAACTTGCCTTTTAGGTTATCTCCTGGTCCAGTTCAGATCGCCGGGTCGCTGGTCAGAGCAACAAGCACTTGTCTCAGCGGTACCAAGAGAGCGACATCCTCTACAACACTGGCACGCCCTACATGTGGTTTAGCACCTGGACCACAACAGGTCGCCGTGACAGTTCAAGGTGGGCAGTGGGTGGAGTCACAAACAGGGGGCGTGGTTCCGACTACGTCTCGCTTCAGTGGTTTGCTGACCCTTGCTGGAGGCACGTGTACACGCACGACAACCAGGGCAGCCAGTTGAGAGGCTCCAGGGAATCTCTGGTCGCGGCAATCAAGGACGGACACAGGGTGAGGGTTGCGGTGGACAACCGTGCTATGGAGGCGGCCTTTATCAGGGTCAAGAATGGCCACGTAAGCGCCTACTTCTTGGACGAGATGAGCACCAAAGGAGGCGAAGGTTTCGACAAGTTTGACTTTACCACGGACACCTATTTTAAATTCTCCACCGCCCATACCACAGGAACCTTCCGCCAGTACGGACACTTCGTCCGCAACAAGACCAACACGGTCAACCCGAGTCTTACCAAGCAACAAATCTCCTGGATGATAGACGTCAAGCCATGGGAAACTATTCTCAAGGTCAACGACAAGGGCAAGGTCACCTGGGGGTCAAAGGTTAATGTGAAGAATGCAGTCGAGAAATCAGCCGCTGTGCGAATGGCCATTCAATTCGATACGACCACGGGTACTCTGTACTTGAGCGCAGACAACACCAAAGTTCCTACTACCGGAGTAGATGTAGACTCTGTTTCTCAAAGCGTTAGGGTTCTCGGAGACAGGCCAATCGGTGACTTTGAGTTTGAGCTCTCGCCCGTAGCTTTTTGGGTGTTTATGGTGGTTCCAACCACAGGGAATGTCCACCTCTCGGGCTGGCAAATGGGTAGACACCATCGCTTCTTCCATCTTTCTGTGCCAGCTCAGATTTCTTGGTTTGCCAATTTATAATCAAGTACGGTGGTCAAAATCTTGAAAGGCGCTGCCTGTAGAAGTTGTTTGCTTCTCTTGACAGGCAATTAAGTTTCACTTGGAAAAGCTTCAAACAACTAAAGAAAAAACCTTTGTATTTTAAATAACTTTATTAATTGAAAATGCTTCAAAAAGCTTCAAAGCCTCTATTTTTTTGGAGAATAAGTTTTTATAAACAGCATGAAGTCTCAATCAATTTAAACTTTTTACAAACTTCTAACACACCAGGGATATTTTGAGTTTGCTCTAAAAATGAGCACACGGGCGATGAAGGTGAATAGCGAACGAAACTCTGCTGCGTTTTCAAAAGACATGCCCTTTAGTACTTCTATTTATAATGAACTGAATAGCTTTAAATTTTGCAAGATGTATCTTGCAGCTACCAATAGCTGAATGGTTTTCGGCAGTATGTTAAGCAGGCATTGTATCAGTTCTGATTTTTATCCGTCTGGTAATTCAACAAAGATTCTTAATAATTTACAATATCTTGGTACTCCAAGACCCAAAAACTCCACATTAACTTTAACAAATGAGAACGTATTAGTAAAAAAACTGAAAAGCTCACTTGTAAAACGTCATACACTTAAAAAGTACACCCTTTCAACAATGTCTTTGAAGTATTCTTGCCCTTTAAAACTGTCCTATACGTAGGTCGTATGCTTACATACAAAAAAAAAGATTGCCGGACTACGTTATGGTTGTTATTTTTACGTTGTGCGTAATAATAAAAACGTTGGACTTTAATATGAAATTTCAAAATCTTTCATATATCCTTAAACAATAGCTAACTGTCTAGTAATGGGTTGTTGTTTGTTTTGTTTGTTTATGTTAGGTTACTATCTCAAAAGGGCATTTAGCGTTTGTGCTTAATTACCCGTGGATAGGGCTTCGTGGTTTAGCGATACAGCGCTCGTCTACGGAGGGGAAGGTCGCGAGATCGATGGTTCGAGTCACGGACTCGGTGGACTCTGCAGTTGAGAAACCCTTGCTGTCACCCAGGAAGAGGACAAGGGTTGGGCTGCGTCCTTGACATGGGTGTCGTCAATATGGTGCGCCGCTAATTCGCCAAAGCCTCTCCGGCTATAGGACCTTTACCTTTATTTGTTACCCATAGACTTGTTCATGAGATGTTCGAACCGTTTTAAGTTTAACAGAACCATAATTATTATTAAACTGTTTTCAAAACTTCATAATGTGTATACTGAAAATACAAACTGAATAAATATATTATGTACCATAATTGTATTGGTTTTTTTTTCATCTTTTTCTAATCTCTAATTAGTTAAGCAAAACTGTTCTAGAAATGATATTTTTATTGATTTTTTTTATGATTTTGGTCTTTCTTTCACTTTTATTAATACCCTATTTTGAATAGTACGAAAATTTGAGAGGGATGGAAAGAGATCATTCTACAGGAAGATTTGACTTTATTAGGTAGATAAATAGTTATATATCGGCACTCATTTCTACTATTAAACAGAGGACCTAGAAAGATGACACATTAATATGAATCATCGTAAATTAAAATTTTTACTTTTTGATTTCGCTATCGTGTAAGAAATTAAAAAACATAATTATGTTTGAATGTAGTGAGATGTTTTTTAACAAATGCACGCCAGGTTCCAGATTTTATTTGAAAGCTAATGTCTTAATTTAATTATGATTTCAAAATGTTTCACCCATTAAAGCTCCGTCATACAATATACTCAGATTTACTGCTACAGTAACTTTTTTTTATGGCACTTGAGGAAAAAATTACATAATAAACAATAAATTAAGAGAGCGTTTTAAGACTGATATTATTCTCATTCTTAACTCGATATCAAGCAAATCTCAGAGACAAACTACCATTAGTCATTAATTTCGTGCTGTACACCTCTCAGAACCATCAACATCTTGTCAGAGCGAAAGTAGCCTGCATTATTTGTGCCTTTC
>BMAT01009984.1:31275-43605 GCA_019649035.1 Elysia marginata | reverse complement strand
AGCTAATTTAAATTTAATCCTAGCGTCTACAGGAAGCCAATGTAGATCGTACAAGAAGCGGTGTTACATGAAGATGGCTTACACCGGATGATAGGCAGGGTCAGACAACCTTGTTTCGATTCCGGACTGGCCATACCAGGCTGAAGGCACTGGTGTAAAAAATATACAATATTTGCCAGACAGACCTCTGTTCGTGTGGAGAAGCTGCTGAGACTGCAGAGCATATCCTGTAAGGCTGTCAAAACTACAGAATAAAGGAAAAGGCTATTTGAGGCAGTCCCACAGATTTACAGACCAAACTCCTTGAAACCTGGAAAATGCAAACAGCTTCATCAACTAGACTGGGCTCAGTATTTGAAGTCGACACCGAGAACAAGAAGAAAAGAACGTTTTCCCTTCTTCATCTCTGGGGAAATTTTGAGTCTTAGGTTCTTTCACCAAAAATAGACACCACGTGACCTAGGGTCTTGCTTCGCTGATCCGCATGTAAACAATATAGAAGACAGAGCATTCCACCCTCTTTCCTTGATTATTTTTTATCGTTTTTAGTCTTTATGATCTAAGAACCTTGATATAATCGCTTGAGAATATGATTAAGACGTACTTAAAATGCAGGCATAATGTTTAGCTGAACCTAATAGGCGTAGAAAAACTTGTAATTGCATACTATAAAATGTAGACCTGGACACTGCACCAGCCGATTTTGCCAGCAACCTGTTTAATTTTTCGTTTAGAATTTGCCTCAAATGACAATGGATATTTTATATTTTTAATTTTGTGGCATCAGTTTCATGTCTATTCGTTCCCCAGAGATTTTGATCACATTCTCGTGGCAGGCAAAGCGCAGAGAGACAAAAGAAGGAAAGATGTTCAGCTCTACTGTATAGGCCGACATTCTAAGGATGTACTTTAAAATGAGGCGCTAGGCACATTTTAAAACACCCCACAAATTTTACCAAATGTGTACGGATTTGGTGACATACCTCCACCTCACCCCGCCTGGTGCAATGATAGAAAAGTTGAGGCCAAGAACTTGAATTGTATTACAACTTTATGAAAAAGCGAAACTTAAAATGTGCAAGTCTACCAGGGGCAGACCATTCTAGTGTCCCTAATCATACCAAAACATTGCTGTTAAGGACACACTTTTATTTTGCTTACAAGTAAAAGCCTTCGGTTATTGGAAAATGACATTGTAAATTTATAAAATAAGGCTATCTAGATTCCGTATCTTCTAAATACATTGTGATTTTAAATACCTTGAAGATTCTAGACCTAGAATCTAGTGTCCAGACTTATAATTAAGTTAGGTTAGATGATTTTAGCCTCTAGGCTTAGTCACTGACACTAGTGGCTGAGAAGCCAGTACTATCTAGTTCTTTAGTCTTGATTTGAGAACTAGATCTAGATCTATCTCCGGCTGTGCAATCTGCAGACTAGTACTAATAATAAACAAGGGTCATAAAATTCCTAATCTGATTTCAGATATTTTATAAAATTACAAGGAATGTTGCGCAATTTACAGAATGGGATTGTATTGCAGTCCCAGAATATTTCTGCATCAGGAGCAAGAATATTTCAAGGTCTTCAGGTAGGTGACCGCTACTAGTAGTAGAGGTTGGAATATTGATCTAGATCTAATCTACATGTATTGTACTTGTGGTTTCTATTTAATGCAAAATTTTTGTTCATAGAGAGGCACTGGTCAAGTTTATTTGTCCCGTCCATAGCCTTTCAGGAGAATTCGGGAAAGAACTTTAAAAGAAGGCAAAAAATAGTTGGACTTTATAATGATGCAAATCACAAGTTTAAACAAAACAAGAGTCACATTAGAGCTGTGTGGGTAAGCAAAGTAAATACTGTAAAAAGGTATATAAATTTTAATCACAAGTTTGGCTGATTCTGGGTATCAGATCTAGCCCTGATTATAATAATTAGGCCTATAGATATTGTCAATATTTGAGGATGTTCAATTTAAAATGAATCGTCTCTTCAAACCTATAATTCTCTGTCGTAGAACAATCTTCTAAAGGAACATGAGCAAAATGTAAAACTTCACCTGAAGTACATAATTTATAAAATGCTGATTGTGATACAAACAGTACAGAGGCTACAGTAATGTAAGTGACTAACTTCACTAAGCACATCAAGTGATCAACCAGATTTTAGTAGTTTTTATGGTAAGGGCTTACAGCCCGATGGGCCAAATATAATGCAAATAATTTGCTCCTATTGTGTTAGACAGTTGTTACCTATTCAGTCATATGCAATCTTTGTGGAGGCGACAGACATTGGTTTTTTTTAGATATGTGTTGAGAATTCTGCGAACTGCGAAGAAAGTTCTGGAAAAGGGTGATTCCAAAAGAAAATTATATGCGGCAGTATGCCAAAAAATGGAACTTTTGGGAGGACATTTTTTAGGCAATGGCGGTTGGAATTTAGGGTTACCACTGGGAAGTAAAAGGGCAAATGTAGTAGGGTTAGGTAGAGAGAAAAGTTTCTGGACAAGGTCACAAACTCTCTCATTGGATGAGGGCATGGAGATCGGTAGAGATACTGGGATGGACTGACACTAGTGACAGTAGAGAGAAATCGAGGACCATGATTTTCAACGCTGACTGTGATAGTAACACACAAGAAGAGAAGCTAATGTTGTACCTGATAGAGGGCATGCTTGATGTCAAATCCTACCAGGTCTAATCTATTTGGGTTGATGGGATTAGAAGAAGCTGTACTAACTACTAATACTATAGTATTAATAGTTGTAGTTCTTTGTTTTTTAATAACATTAATAATAATGGCTATAGATCTAGGGTTTATTTCAATAAAAGCTAACTGTCATGCTTTTAGTGTGAAATTGCATATTTACAATTACATACCACAACAGAAATCTCCAAATGCATGTACTTAAAGTTGAAAAAAAAATTTTGAAGATATAAAAACTATGACTTGGTGCTGTAACTTGTAAGTAAACACTTAGATTTCAAAATTTTGTAATTTTTTTAATGACTTCAGACTATCAGGTGAGTAGACCAGAGAAGAAAAGGGCCCTGTCCATGTAACACTTTTTTGGTTTATTTAGATCTGCTAAATATGTTTCCAAATGGTTCTTTCTGTCTCTAGGCACTCCTGCCAACACAAGCAAAGTTTCAGAAGAGGTTTCAGTCTTCCAACTCAAACGAGACAAGAGATCCCAACACATCTTCTGAGGGTATTTAATTAAATACAGTGGAGTCTTGTTAAGATAAATCGCTCTAAGCCAGAATTTAGTAATTAATTCAATACAATTAAAGATTTCAGCAGTAAGATTATGAAGGAAAAGAAAAAAATAAAGGGAAAAAAATTAATTTGTAACAGACCGAATTTTTTCCTAAACAGGCTTTATCTTAGGAAGACTCCACTGTAGTTTTGGTCTCTCTTCTGCCAGTTATTGATGTACAGAACATTTGTTTCTAAATCCTTTTCTTAAAACACATTGAAGAAGACAACATAAACGGATAAATATTGAAAAAAAATTCTACGTAATAAAGCGCTTTTGTCAATAAGTAATTTATTCTTTAAGTGATTAAAAGAAACAAAGAAATTCATATTTCAAAATCTATTTGCTGTGATGGTGGGCAGTTTTCTTTGTGCATCACAATCATCAAGTTTTGAGTGTATGCAAAGATATATTTTTTTTGGTAATTCACTAGAAAAGTATGAGAAAGATTCAAAATAGCGATGGATGAATGCAACCTCAAATAGTTATTATAGCACTGTTTTTTTGTTTAATTTAGTGTCAAAATCTGAAAATACTTTTCATTTTATTACAAAAAACTTTTGTCACAAAATCAGCATGAGGTTTTTAGATCTACAGCAAACTGTGTGTAAGTTGCTTATTGCTTAATTTGGTTAGATTTCTAATGTGTGTGCCATGGAGACATTTATAGAAGGTCTTGGATATAGCTCGATTTTTCGCCTAATTTCATATTATATTTGTTAAAACCCCTGGAGATTGACTTAAGAGGAGTTGATTGCACTCATTTATAATACTTTTTCCATTGTTTCATGCTCAAGGCTTGCATGCTCTTTTACTTTAAATCAGTGATAACTTTTTAATGATAGACAACATTGATAAAATATATTATTGTTCAGTTAAGATGAATATTTCAAAAATGATAGGAACAAAATTTAACTTCAAATTATCACAAAGAAAAATCAAATTATCACTGTACATTACAAAAGAAAATAAAATCAGTCATCTGAATATCATATGAATTAAGCAAATTTTATATTCAAACTATCCATGTTCCACTTATGTGTAGTTTCACCTCATCCAGTTTTTCATGAGGGTTTCTCTAAGACATGACGATCAAACATGGTGTTTTTTTTTTACTTTTTATGGCAATATTTTATGAACCAGTTAATAAACTATCCAAAATATCTTTTATACTTGTAAAGAAAATTATATATTGTTTAATATAAATAGGTAAATATACATTTAATGGGGTTAAAAGTACACAGTCATCATAGCGGAGCAATATTTTTTAAAGTGATAAGAACTGATGCAAATAGTTTTGAAAGAATGAGACCAGCAATAAGCTGCACAAATAAAAAATTAATGTTACTTGAAATCCCTCTCTAGACCTAATTTTTCTTGAGATGTAATTCCACTGCAGGGATCAAGACTGTTAGTATTACAAAGTTCTTTCCTTTAATTGTTTTTAAAACTGTTGTATTTATTTTAATCAGATAAGTCAAAAGAGACTTCTCATGCTCAGAAGCCAATCATCACATCCCGCACACTTCAGTTCCCTGTACAACACACTTATCCGCGTCTGGCATGGTTGGAATCCATGAATTCCTTAGAGGGTAATAAACTTGGAATGCTTGATCTTCATCCAGATGTTTTTGCTGTATATCCAAGGTACGATTTTAGTTTGTTTGTTTTCTTCTTGCATCAGTTATGAAATCATATAAACTGTACTGCATGAATTTGTGATACAAATTTAGTTATGATTTTGTACTGATTATGATAATGATAACTATCCTCCAATGACTTAATTTGTGTTGTATCTTATTTACCTCATGTCATAGCTAAAGTGGAAGATAATATTAAATTAAAGTTTTTGTTTTTAAATATCATTTTTTATTTAATCTTTTAAGTCTTTCCAGGCTAAAGGCCCCCAGAGAACCCTAGTCTCCAGTCTAGGGATGGCTAGGATTCATGATACCCTGTGTCTAAGCAAAGGGAAGTCACTCTAAATGAAAACTGACACCGTTTTTTAAAAGCAGATTTTCTACCAGAAGAAAAATGTTTGTACAGGGAAAAAAATACTGTTATATAGAGAAATGGATGAACTTAGGAAAAATGTATACATTTGTATGGTTTTATGGTCAATTATATCAGAAAAAAATTATTAAAGATGAATGATTGAATTTTTTTATCTATTTTCTTCTCTTTTTTTGTGTTTTGTGAACTGAAAATCAATCAAAAAAGATTAAATGAACAAAGCAAAAGGTTGTAGGTGCTAGAGAAGAAGATATAGAAAAAAGAAAGTTTCTTTAGAGTCAAGGTGGTTAAAACAAGAGTGGATGCAAGATCTTCCGAAAGATTTGGGGCCTTGAAAAAGGCCGCTGGTGAAGAGAGATGGAGTTGTGTACAGCTGTTGGTTGTTTCACTTCAGGTTCTCGTGGTACTTGGAGTAGCAGTGACCATGGTGTAGATGTACATTGCATAGTTTGCATCCATATACAGTTTCTCTTGTGCGTCCGCTTGGCATTTTACTTGCCTCGTCATCGCTCATCTCACCAACTTCAATATCTGATTCTTTATTTGAATCTAGATTCTGTTCTATTGAAAGTGATTGAAGAAATTCAAACACCATTATAGATTTAACGTCAGTACAGGTCTAGCTCGAACAGGACAACTCGACGAATGACTAGTCTAGACAATGGCGATGTTCGAGTGCCCACAGGATGTAAACGAAAGCAGATAAAATTATGCGTTTTTTTATAACAAAGAGTTCCACTTTTTACCGATCCCATGAGTCAAAGTGCGAATCACGCTAACAAAGAGATCTCGTTACTATAGGCGATTATAAACAACATGTCCGCAACGGACGCATTCGGTCGCATTAGCATGGAAGGGGGTAGGGCGCATTTGGTCGCATTGGCGTGGACAGGGGTGGGGCGCATTCGGGCGCATTAGCCTGGAAAGATTTAAGAAAGGGAACAAATTTTTTCACAATAAAAGAAGTTCACAAAAGTTGTGTAAGGTTGTAAACCAATAGACTTGAATTTTGAAAGTGAAAAAGTGCCATTCGATCAATGGACAGGATGCAAGACACACCTATAGTGCACCATGATTTTCTTGCTCTTCCCAACACTCAGTAGTATAATCTTTTTGTTCTGATGCAACAAAAACACACAGGTTCATGTGAATCCTAGAAGTGAGTGTTGCCGTTTTTAAGCTACAAAGTATTTTTCTTTTCCTTATAAGTTATATTCATTTTTGTTTTATTTTTATTTTCTGTCACTATTTATTGTACGTTTTTCTATTTAAGATATAGAAGCTATTTTCCTAAGCCTATCACTATTTATTTTTATCTTTGCAGGATAGATGTTCTTCATCAAAACGTTCACTGGCAAAAAGTGTACAGACATATAGTAAGTTCTTCTGAAGCTCAATTTGCTTATGTGCAGATTATTATTTTTGAATTTTTTTTAGAATATTCAAAGCTTTTCTAAATTATATTTAAACAATATAGTTTTGCCTTTCTTGATTTGGGGTGTCTAATATTTGAGTTTGAACCAATAAAAAATATACTATTTTAATTTTTAAGTTATCTCTTCTACAGATAATGTAATGCCTGTTCAGAGAATACTTATGATTTCAACTTCAAGAAATTTTCAGCGTTTTGGAGATCAGAAAAATGTCAATTAAATTAATCGCATTAGGTATAGCATCTTTATTATTGTTAGTGCATTTGTTTTATTTTTGTCGTTCTACTTTACTTAAAAATAATGTTTCATCACTATGGCTAGCAAAATGGCACATTTTGTTTTTTATAGTTTGAAATATATAGCCCCTAAACCTGAATGGCACACATGACTGTGTAACATTTACTTAGATATGTACATGTATGCTGATTCCATTTTTTAAAATGAAAAAGTACCTCAGTACATTTAAATTTTTTTTGTACCAAAGAATGGACAATAATCTTATGAATAAAACAATATATGCTATGTAAGGCTTTTTCATTACCTTACTTACTGACACAGTTTTTAGAGTAAAGGTCAGGTAGTGAGCCCTCTACATCATTGGTAAGCTTTTCATTTTATCTGCGTTGATTAGGATTACAACTTTGAGAAAAGCCGAGCAGAGTTGAGAGGGGGTGGAAGAAAACCATGGCCACAGAAGGGTCTGGGGAAAGCTCGTCATGGAAGTATAAGGTCGCCACTATGGATAAGAGGCAAGTATTATCAAGGAGTCTTTACCTCTTTGAGATACAAGTATCAGGTTTGATAACCAAGCCCTTCACTGTCCAAGTATAAAAAGAGACAGAAAATTGTAAATTTTTGCAGTGCTGCTTTTATGGTGGTTTCTATAACAAAATCAAAACTCATTTTGTGGCTTGTTTTCCAAATCCTTTTCAGAGATGCATCATGTCTTATATGTTGGGCAAAAAGGATATTTTTTGTGGTTGTTGAGGCCAAAAACTCTATGCCGGTGCCCTGCCCCAAAATCTCGACATTTCAGCTGAGTACATCTTGACTCAATCTCAGCCCAGAAAAAGCTATCATTATAGTTACAGTATTCAATATTTATATATAATCAAAGCTAAAAAGGCTGTTTTCAGATGGTTAGAAGCTCAGAAATGTGTGATCACTTTTTTTTTAACCCTTTATTCCTCATGTTTATGTACATTGTTCATGCTACAGCGGAAACCTTTAGAATCAAAGTCTGATAATTGAAAATTCTAATTTTCCCCCTCATTTCTTAGTTTCTTTTTGGTTGTGTTCAACTCAAGTTGAAGTTATTTCAAGTAATGAGGCCAAACTCTCGTAAATTGTAGTTAGTATCAGCCGTTGCACTTGGCGAAAATGTGTTTGCTTATGATAAACATTCAATAAAAACAAAGCTACCATCATGTAACCCTCATAAAGGTTTCTTTGCCTCTTAGAATCACTTTGTTTGTGAGTATATGGAAGGGACGTGTGAGTGAGAGAGGTAGGCATTAGTGCTAGTAATTATAAGACGGATAGTTGTAGAAAAAAGATATACATGATTTTTTTCTGCATATTAATAACCTCCTCTTAATTTTGAAGTTTTTTTCCTTTTCCAAGAGGTTTCGGCTGTATTGTTTGAGTACCATGGCTTGGTGGTTAGCTTGCGGACATGAGATCCAATTGTTGCAGGTTTGATCCCAACCACAGCTCATGTTTTAATTGTCTTGGAAAAGTAATTTATCCCCACTTTCCTTTGTATACCCACACTTGGAAAATAGGTACTTGGCTGTAGGCAGTGCTTGAAATTTGTAGAATGCTAGTATTTGAACTCCTAATAGGTACCTATATTGTTATGTTCTGAAATATGAATTGAATTTGATGTAGTGTCTGCAGGGGAAAGATGTTAAGTCTTGGGAAATCTGTCTTTGATGGAAGACTATATAACAATCTATTTCTTGTTTATCAGGTGCCAAAGCTCATGGGCCAAGAGGACCTACAAGTTATTTCTATATGTTGCCAAGATCTGTGAGAGGATTAGGCCTTAGAGTTGCTTTGTCCTGTAAATATGCACAGGTGAGTCTTTCAATTTCCTTCCTAGCTTTCCCAGAGTTTTTAGATATGCTTTCCTATCCTTTGAAGACTTTGTTTTTGTTGAACATTTTAGTGCCTACTGTTTGGTTTCTTTCTCACAATCACTTTATGTCTCTCTGTCTCTCTATTTTTATTTTAGTATTTATTCATTTTTATCTATCTATGTTTCACACACACATATGTTCATTTTTTTTTCTCCCTCTATCCTGTTGGTGCCATCAAGTAAACTTCAGAAAAAAGAAGGCAAAAAGTAGAGAGACATTCATACTCGAATTTAAATTGTGACAGATAAAGAGAAACCTTGTGGTTTTGAGTAACATGAAAATGAGAATTTCGTTTAAAAGAAAAACAAACAAAAAAAGCTCACTAATTTTTTGGTCTGAAATTGAAGTTTTGCTATGTCTATAGCATTCTAATTACTGAATTGAAATAAAAAAAGAAACTTTTGTAAAAAAATCGTTGATTAAAATGCATATGAATTTTGCGATGTAATGAATAGATGGACATGACTGTTGTATGATAGAGAAAGTCATATCAATGAATGAAACTTAAATATCTGTATATACTTTGTCTTGCTTAACTGGCCTATGTTTTTGTTTAAACTCAAAGAAAGCTAATGTTAGTAATGCGAAGCTTTTTTTTTTTTTCTTCTTTGAAACCGCTCACTCAAGTTATGATCCATCCCATTTTTATTTTCAGAATGATCTAGTTGTGGTAGATTCATTCGATATTCCATCATCTGATCCAGAGGTAAGGTTACGTTTATAACTTTTTTTTAATTTTAGAAGTTAATGCTACATGCCCTCTATAATTGTAATGGGCTGCCTTCCAGAGTTCTTTAGTACTGTTGATCAGAATATCAAGACCATAGTCTTTATAATTGATCTCATTTCTAATTTTTTTTAAGTATCCTATCCTATGCTAGTCGCCCTTTAAATTATCCAGCTGAATCCACCACCTTTTTCCACTCTACTCTGTCTTCCGTTAGAGATGGCACTTCAATTGAGTTTTTTGTGGTCTCGTATTTTTTGTTCCATCAAGGGGCTCCCAGAGGACAAGCTTGTTTGCTATTTCCTCATGACATCTAATGCAATGTCCAGATAGTGCCAATCTTTGCTGCTTCAAACTATTGGTCTGTGCAAAGTCTTTATTTGGCCCTTGGTTTTGGTATATTTTGAAGCATTCAAATAGACTGGATTGGTTTCTCAAAACAAAAAAAGTAAGACTGACTGCTTGCAATGGACCTCAAATCCAACACAGTTGTTGACACATCTAGTACCTTTTAGATCAGCCAAGGTTTGGTGTTTTCTATTTCAAGTAATGCGAAAAAAGACCAAACTAGAACATTATCACATGGTGTATATTAAATAATAAAACTCTTCTTTGTCAGCATTCCTGAGAGGAAGACCTATGTTTTTTTGTTTGTTTTTTTAACATTTTGGTACATTAAGCTAATAGAAAAAAATTCAGTACTCTTTTCATATCTTATAATTGAAATTTGAGTTAATCTTTTTACAACCTTTAATCTTTTTCCTCCAGTTTATAGCAGAAATGGCAGATGTGCGGTTCTGGGGTTACTCTGTGCTTTTTGTGGATGAGTAAGTCCAAAACATCCTTTTCATTGCTAAGTATAAAATTTGTTAGGTACAAGATAGTATTCTAAAGCTTATTTTAACTTTTTATGCCAGTGTTTTAGCATTTTCATTTCTTTTTACATCTTTAAGAGCTGTCCTTTATAACAAAGGAAAAGTGTTTTCACAGGTCACAGTCCCTTGTAACTGTTAGTGTTATGTGTTATTTTTTTTTAATTGTTGTTACCTGCTCTTTTGTACAGAAAAGCTATCCTAAATTACAAAATGAATTAAATGCCTCTTGTATGCTGTCAAAAACAAAATGTATTGCACATCTAAGCATTATGGGCAATGGCAATATGAGCTGATTTGAGGAAGTACAATGTACATTGGTTGGACATCATATTATAAACAATAGGGTGTACACCTTGAAGGTTAAGTCTAAGACTTTTTTAAACATTTTTTCTTATTGGTTAGGCTTGTAAATAAAATTATGTATTCTTTTCCTTCTCTTTGAATAGCACTGATGTGATGCCAGATAACATTGCTGTTTCAGTCAGTGGCAATGAGGGTTTTAGTCTGATGCCCTCGTATGGTACGGAAAAATCTGCCTAAGTCTTTTGATTTAGTAGTTCTTCATATTGCAAATTTTAAAGTTGGCCTTTTAATTAGACTAAAAGCTTATCTTAAGTCTTCATTTTTCATGCATTTACAATCAATTTCAAACCAAAAAAAAACGGAAAGCAAATACTAACACTCAAAATGTCATTAAATATGTTATAACCATTTCCTCACTCACAGAAATCAACTACTTCCCACTTGCTTCCAAACTGGGCTGGGAGGGTGACTGTAAATGAAATGTGAAATGAGCATCTGTATTTTGTTCTGGTTTGAAATGCTAGTGAATTGTGATTGTTACACTGACAGCAACAATGATAGGTGTACTTTTGGGCATTGTGAATTGGATTGAATATTTTATTTTTATGTCCTTATAAAAATTGACCCACTTCCTGCAGAATTCTGGTTGTAACCAAATGAATCGCCAATTTTTTGTATGTGTGTGGTATGTGGTATATTTAGTTTTTAAAAAAGCTTTGGAGATAAAGAAGTGTTCTTAGAAATAGGAATAACATGAAAAAATCAATACTTTTGGCTAAGTGATACTTTTGTATGATTAATTTTTATTAGGTCTAAATAGGTTAAAAGTCTGTTCAACCAAAGTTTGGTTAATCACAATCTAAGGATCGTAGTGGCAACATAGTGTAAGCAGTGGGTGCTGAAGCTACTATAAGTGGAAGGTTCAAATTATCCTAAAGGCAGACGTTTTATACATTTCCACTTCAAGCCTACTTCTCTCCACTGCTAACTTCAGACCTTTAAGCTTTAAACCTGTCAATCATTTAATCACAGTAGGCCTACAGCATGAAATCAAAACAGATTTATGTGTCCAAACTTTTCCACTTGTCCTAGCAATTATTTCGGTGGAATGAAATTCTGTAAAAGCAAAAAAGGACTTGTGCAGTCCCAGAGGCATATTATTTAGGCTTCAGTGTACTCAGTTACTCAAAAAATCTGTTTAAAATATTCATGAAGGTTATCTTGTTCCTCCTTCAGGTCTCAATGTGTACTCTATTCTGAAACACGAGACTCTAGTGCTGACTTTGGCTGCTCTGGAGAAAATAGAGAGGAAGCTATTGGAGGAGATGCACTCAACAGAGAGGCAAAAGAAATTTGTGAACACCTTGAGACCTGAGGACTTTTACACCAAACCAAAGGAAGATACAAGAATGTACAGAAAATGGACCCAGCCGTTATATTTTTGATGCCTTCAGTTCGTTCTGTTCTCTCTTAGAAACTGTTTCGTTAGATTTAAAGCATGGTGTAGTTTTCATGTGGGATTTTGAAATAGTGAGACTATATGCCCATATGCTTTTGTAAGGATTGATGTCATTTATGT
>BMAT01009982.1:36599-48306 GCA_019649035.1 Elysia marginata | reverse complement strand
GTAAGTTCGTTTGATTATAGAATTTACACGTATGTCTTGCATCCAAAGCAAATGAGTCAGAAATTTGTGGTTTGAGAAAACACCAATCAAAAGCCAGTTTTTCTTCTTTTCTCAATACATTAAACCAACAAAAGTGTTAATATCTTTCCATAAAATATTGACAATTGTATGAAAGTTTTGACGTTTGCAAACTTAGAAAAATATCTTGTTCAAAACAGCAGTGCATTTGAATGGGAAAATTGTAACAGGCAACTTATTCGCTCTGGATGTCAGAAATGCTGATATTTCATTGCAATGGCCTTTTGTCATCTTGATCAGTTGCTTTGTTGGTCAGTAGATTGTTTTGTAGTGAATTAGTTTTGTTAATACGCCAGATTTTCTTCCATTTTAAAAATGGATCTTGTTTGCCAGGGTAATTTGCTATACTGTAGAGTGCTAAATGTAATATTTTTATTCATAACCATAGCATTTGATGTATTGCCTACGGTACTGTTTTAGGGTAGTTTTCCTATGGTGTGCTGTATTTAGATTAATGTATATAATTTTGTATAAATTTAAAACTTTAAGAATAGTTGAAAATCGCACAATCTTGATCTTTTTTTTTATTTAGCTAAGACCTGAGGAAGAGCCAACCGAGCAATCAGCATTAGTTTCCTCCTCTGGCAGCCAACCGCAATACCAGGAGCAAGAAACTCCGCAGCATCAGCAGGCAGCCTCGCAGTCCAAGTCTGAGCCTGCAACTCCGTCCGTGGTGAGCTATCACATACTGAAAGCATCAGGTCTTTTGTACGTACATACAACAAAGTACAAACCACAGGGCAATCAAAGATCATTCTTTTTTACTTCCATTCAACTTGTCTAATTGTTGTTTATACCTTTATACAAATCCGTTCTTAATTCTTTTGAAAGGTAACACCTTTTGGAAAAAAATTTTGTATGCGTATTTTGGTTTTTTTTTTAAACAAAAAACCAAAAATGTGTGCTTCTTTTAAATGTTTTTGATCGGAACTTTTCATGCACCGTGCTGGAATAATTTTTCATGTGTTTCCATAAAGTTGTCTACTCAATTTTTGTTATTGTCGTAAGAACACTCTCAGTATTGCATATCTTTCTGTCTACGCTGAGAGGAAACTTGCAGCATATATCAAAATTTGAACACTGCTTTATCTTGGTTGAGGAGAAAACAAAAGATGTACCGTTTGGCAAAAGCTGTGAGCCTCTTTATAGTATAAACAGAAATAGTTAGCAACGCTAATAGCGTTCTTACTGTCAAGAAGAGCTATATACAAGAGAGATTTATCTTATTCTATCTTTAGCAATAATTGTTTCTTTGATGTCTTTCACTTTTGTTGAATCTTCAAAGATGTAGTGTATGGATGGAGACCAACAAAAAAGGCTTATCCAAAACTTAGTATTTTCACCTCTGTCTTGTGTCCAGGATGAATGAGTTGGATGTAGCAATTTTCACTTTCAAAGTCCTTGCTGTTTAGAACTTGACATTTTTTTCTAATCTTCCACAAGTCAAAAATATCATTAAGTTATCAATAAGCCTACTTTGTGGAAAGATATCAAAATTTTGTTGATTTGAAATGTCAAGAAAAAAGAAGAAAGAATACACTTTTACATGGCATTTTCTTGAAAAATGAATTTCTTACTTCCGTTTTAATCACAGTTTATGCGAGATATATTGAGTTAGGTTTATCTACATGTATGTATTTAGATATTGTGTCTTGTGATTACTTTAAAAATTACTATTACTTAACCAACTATGCCAATTTAGTTCTTGAGACAATAAAAACTGTTTAAATATTTTTTTTCAATATGCTTTATACTTCATTTAACTTCAATTCAAGTAGTTTTTGTGACTGTAAAATGTCGCCTGTGGGTTTCTAAGCAACTAGCTCAATTTAAAACAAATACTGAGTTAGATGTTTCGGAGTTAGTCTGTTAGAAACCTACGCCAACAATGAGTGCAAACCTGCAATTAAAACCGCATCCTTCCAATTCTTCCACTGTTTTTGTTTTTTTTGTACAGTCAGAGAAAAGCAGTATCATTCCCAAGTCCAAGAGCCATGATGATTTTGGCCGTCTTCGCCAGAGTTTACGCCGTGTACCCATCTTGCATAAGCTTGACCCCGGCGATGGAGTAAAGAGTGCCGTAGTCCTCATGGGCTTGTTCATGATTTGCTTGGCTCTGGTCGTCATAGAAGGCGCCCAGCACTTGCAGGTTGCAATTGAAATTCATTTCATCCTTTTGTTTCATTTCAATTTCAGTAGCAGTGAGGATGAAGAAAGTAAGGATTTGAATATGTTAAGAGAATGCACAATCTATGCATGGAAATAATTGGATTTGATCTAACATGCATGGTCAGGTTGATCTTTCCTCCTCCCCCCCCCCTTCCGTTTGCACCTAAGAGACATGATATTTAATGAATGGCAACTTAAAATAGCAATTTATTATTATGTCTCACATTATGTTTAAATGAGCAGGAAGTTGCAAGACCTAGTTTTAAAAGCCATCAAAGTTTAGTGGATGTCCAAAAGTTAATTTTTTTTTTTTAGATATTGATGCTATAATCATTTCTTAACAGTTTACAGACCTAATTCGTGTTAAATTTTAATTGGTATAGTTTCTAAGGGCTTTCCACCTTTTTAGTTGTTCAAACTTTTAATGCAATTTTCTCACGTTTCTAAAATTTCACAAGTCCTAACCCTGCCAACTTCAAACGGCTATAACTTCATACAGAAGCATCATAGACCCAGCCAATTTGTTGTATTTGAAAGTACAGAACATACACTGTTCTGTGATACCAGTATGTTACTACTTTTCAATTTCAACTTAAGACTCATTTGGACTGGTTTTAAAGACAGATTTACTCACACTCAATATGCTTGCTGCGTCACACTGAGAAACCACTTTCCTTACAGTTTTGACCTCTTTTGTCTTTTTCAGGAAGCTGCATGGTGGGCGGTGTGTTTGGTGATCGTGTTCAGCCTTCTCATTGTGGCTACCTATCTGATCATCATAGCTCATGAGCAGAACAATGCATTTCTTACATTCCAGGTACGAGCACCTTCACACGCAGTGTCATTCTTTTTTTTAGTTGCTAATGATGCTTGTTTTTGGATACTTTATCGTTTTACTTGAATTTTCTGAACCCTAGTAAAAACTGTTTGCAACAAGACAAATCAAATGGTTAAAATATTATAAAGGTATTATAAAGGTATTGATTGGCTTTAGCATAAATTTAGAACCCCTTTCAAGAGAGCTAACAGCTGTTGTTTTTACCACCGCCTCCACTATTTAACAAAACAATTTAGTTTAATATCATAGTGGCCAAATAAAAACTTCATGATGTGCTCAACCAGTTTTTGCAATGAGTGTGGTATTGTTTTGTTTGTTTTTCTCAGATCCCACTAGTTCCTCTGATTCCATCTCTGAGTATGCTGGTAAACATCTTCCTCATGCTCTCCTTGACCCGCCTCACGTGGCTGAGACTTATTATCTGGATTGCTATTGGTAAGCAAAGCAAATTTATGTCCAGTACTTTGTTCAAGTGGTATGGATCTCGTAATTTTCTCAGTTTTTTTTTTTGTTTTTTTGTTTGATGATTTAAAAAGTAGAGAGAAAAGCTAGTCAAAGATATAGCACTTCTGCAAATTGTAGGTTCGGATTTTGGGAACATTGAATGTGACTTTGAGACCTGTGTGAGATTACAGGTTATAAATATAACAACTTTAGGGTGGTTCTTTTGACACTAGTGAATTAATATAGCGAGGAATGGCTGTTAGCACTACGCAACTGCCATTTTGGCATATTTGGAATTAATCATACCACCTGAGAGAAGGGCGAAAAATCTTTTCTTTGATAGGGTATAAGTTTAGATCCCAGAGCCCTAACCAAGCTAACAGTAACCCTAAACCCGCATTTAATATAGTTGATATATGTGCACTGAAATTTTGATGGGCTTTAGCAAAATTTTAAAACCCCTTTTGAGAGAGCTATCAGTTGTTGTTTTTACCACCGCCTCCTGGGCTCACGGGATTGGCTGTGACAGTACATGATGCTTAATTCTAAAGTATCAACTGTCAAATCATACACCGCCCAAACTTTAGGGGAGGTGTAGACTAGCGGAAGGGGGTGGGTAGTGTTTACAGGGATGTAAATCTTGGGGCATAATGCAGGCCTGAGAGGCAACAGTTCTTGGCTTGTTCTTGACAGCTGTCAGTTGGTGGTAGGTTGTTACATGTAGTTTTACTGCTTTTTGTAACCTAAGCTGTTTGATGCCTTCAAGATGATTAACACGGGCATGGTGATTGGTAAGTGGTTGGGCCCTGGTGGCCAAATACTGCTGCCTTGTGAGGAGCTTACACACTGGACAGAGGCACATATTTTCACCCCTTCTCCAGGGCTTGCAGGGTTGAATTATGGTCATTGCAGC
This sequence comes from Elysia marginata, assembly GCA_019649035.1. Lineage (NCBI taxonomy): Eukaryota > Metazoa > Mollusca > Gastropoda > Plakobranchidae > Elysia > Elysia marginata. The sequence goes on along the minus strand of BMAT01009982.1, from coordinate 43,864 downwards.
AACTTACAAATATATGTACTTTTCAACTTTGCTGACATTGATGCAAGTCATTGAACCCTTGACGTTGACACAGTTAACTGCAGGAGACTGGAAGACTTGACAGTTAACCAAATTTACAGGAAGGCCGTATTGGCTGACAAGTTCACCATAAACAATTCATTGGCCCCCCTACCTTTCTGCCCCACGATTTGGATTGTTTAAGTATCTGATGGCCTTGAACAACTTTCAAATTTTTCAAAGCCTAGGGTCTTTATTCAATACTGTATGAGAAAGGTCGAAATTTTTGTTTAAAATAGCGTTTTGTAGGCCTGTCTTGGCTGAAATTTTTTTTTACAGTGCGGTGTACTTTGTATTCACTGCAAGATCACTGCAAAATGGTCAACCTTTGCCGAGGTAAAGAACACAAACCGGAACAGTCTTCGGAGACAAAGATTTTCTTCGGCCAGACAATGTAAAGCCCCTAACTGAAAAAAGACAACAGTGATAGATGAAGAATTATGTTTTGAACATTATGTATTGTTCAAATGTTTATTCTCAAAGATCACAAGAGTTGGATAAAGAGTCCTGCATAATAAAAGGATAGGGAATCAGGCGTGGAAGTCATCAAATAATGGCTCTTGCATTTATCAACACTGAATGTGTGTCAATTTATTGACAAGAACCAATATACAAGTAATATGAAGACCTTTTCTCATTATACATATTTTGAAAATCAAATCTCTTTTTGTTATAATCTAGACCTTTTCTTATTATACAGATTTTGAAAATCAAATCTCTTTTCTGTTACAGACCTTTCCTCATTATGCAGATTTTGAAAGTCAAAACTCTTCTGTTAAAGACTTTTTCACATTATACAGATTTTGAAAGTCAAAACTCTTCTGTTAAAGACTTTTTCTCATTATTCAGATTTTGAAAGTCAAAGCTCTTATCTGTTATCAAACCCAGGGCTGTTGGTGTACTTTGTGTACGGTATCAACCACAGTAATGAGAACTTGACAGCAAGGCAGGCCTATGGGCCCATGGTAGAATATAAAGGTGATGCCGCACTGCCACAGACTACGATCTCAGGAATGAAAGAGGAAGTTAAAGAACAGCAACCTGCTAGAAAAGACGAAGGACTTTATCAGTAAGTATCCCCCAGAAAGTTCTTTTGCATTTTGTGATAAAGGTGATTTTTTAATAATCTTGCATCTTGACTTTGTATAACTTAAAGTTCAGCTGAAACCTGCAGAATGGAAGTCTGATAATTCAAAGTTTTCTCTCAATTTAGACTTTGATGATTGGGAAGTTTGTTTTTCCTCTTTGGCTGCCTTAGATTTGAACTTCAAAGTTAATGAAGCTCACTTCTATTAAACTGAAGTTTATATTGAGGTGTGCAGAAGATCTTCATTGTGTTTTGTGGTACTTGCAAAGCATGAAGGGCCTATGAGAAACAGTAACTTAGCAAAGAAAATATCCTAAAACCCACTTGGAGTTGTTTATAGCCCACATAATCATTGTACTAAAGTGTGCATGGAGGGGTTGGATGAAAGGGATAGTTCTAACATTACTAATAGAGCGGAAATATTTGGAGTACGATGAAACTGATTCCTTGATTCTATGACATCATCTTTTTTCAGAGTTTTTTTTATCATTTTCAAGAATTATGAGATTTTCACTGTTGTTTGGAGGAAAGCAATTTGTGCCCCTAAAGCTTTGTCTTTGTGGTCTTTTTGGAAATTGGGCGTGTTGTAGACATTTTATGCTGTTGTTTTTAATTAACAAATTACATAAACCACTTTCCATAGATTGGAGGCCTAAGATGTTTTAGTGAAGGTATCTCAATTATTTATTGGTTGATTTAAGGTATAAATGTTTTTGTTTTTTTAAAGGGGAGGGGGGTATCTAACTTCGTAGTTTGTCTTTACAGAATTTCCCGTAACATAATTTTTGGAAAAGATAAATTCCAGAGTTTTTGATTGATATCAAAACCAAATTTTTTTAATGGAAAGGAGGAAACATGTGGCTTTAAAACGTATTTTTATTTTCATTTCTAACTATCTAACATTACAGTACACACCCAGTAGAAATACTCTTGATGTGTATCTATAGGTAGTTCAGCCCTATTTAAGAGCTTTAATGAACATTTCAAAGTTATGTGAAATTAATTTTGAATTTTATATTGTTTGTTTCTAAAAAATGTCCTGCTTTTCAGTTTTTCTTTTCAGTGTCCTACAACATTAACATAACTTTTTTGTTTCCTATAGGGCCCAGTAGAGAAATAATACAACGGCTTTGAAACTTGCTGCCCTGACTTATCAAGACTCAGGATTTAGATCTCTCTTAAGGAAGATTGCATTGTTCACTGGCATCTGAGCTGAAACCTGTGATCTCTCTTATTATGACGAGAGAAAAAAAAGTATTAAAAAAATACATAATCATATATTCAACCATGTTGATGTGATGTGCATGCAGTGATATTTGTATGGAATGATTATTTGTTATTAGCCTTTATTATTCATTAAGTCGTATTTCAATTTACATCTTCAATAGGTATACATGTATTTTTCATTTGCAATTTTTTGTTTGCTGTTTTAGTTCTGAGTTCTGTACTCTATGTTCAAATTTTAAAGACATAATAGTGTAAATGTTCCTGAGAGAGAAAAAAAATATATATTTCTTTTCTCTGAGGTTTTTTTTTATTATGTTATTGAAAGGTGTTTTGAGGGGCCACTTTATTTTATTTTCTAGAAGACAAGACAGATACTTTATTTCTTCTATTGACCTTAAAAAGATATGTTATATTCTTGTACCAAACGCCAAGCTCTTGAAAAACGTTTATAACTTATTGAATTCAAAGATAAATTAGTAGTAGCTCTATTTGTTAGATATATATGTGTTTTGATGGTTGGAGAAATATAAAGCGAATGATTGTACTTGAATATCACAAAAAACAGGTACAGAATTTTTATTATCACTTTACAAAACAATAATTGAAAAAATTTAATACTTAACAAATCTTTGATGCTGTAACAAGTGTTTCCTGTGAAATTTTTAGCAAATAAAAGTCATAAAATGTCTTCCATCCAGTCCTAATTATAATAATAATAAATAAAATTGTATCTATAGCTCTTTCCCTAACACAACAGCTCAAAGCGCTTCACATCATGTCAAAATCATAAGTACATGTTATACACTTTACAGAGCAAAAAAAGAAATCACATACAGCACACGAGACAATCAGTCATCAGTCTCTTCAAAATTCACAATTTTTACAGTTTGTGGTGTTGATATTTTATGCTGTGCAATTTTTCTGATTGTTTCAGTGCTGAAACGTGTATGAAACCATCACTCTTATCTAAAATGTATGTTGCACTTCTAGTTTGGTTGAAATACTAGAAAAATATATATATATAAAAAAAAACAACTTTGCTTTCAAAGCAGTGGGCTCTTACAATTTTTTCTCCCATATTCAAACTTTCAACATCAAACTGATAAGTGCTGTCTGTGCAACGTAAGATTATCTTTGACCAGTAGTTTAGTATTTGAAACTGATAGTAAAAGCATTATTGATTTGCTAAATCCTTATCTTTGGCCAGTAGTTTAGAATTTAGAACTGATAGTAAAAGGATTATTAGTTTGCTAAATCCCTATCAAAATAATTTTTTTTTTTATAAAACTGATTTAAAGTAAAAAGCACTTGAGTTTTTCAGATGAAATGGCCACTTCCTTGTGTAATTTTCTTCAGTAACTAGAATAGAATATAAAAAGTGTAAGGATACAGGACTAATAAGATACTAAGCATTCAAACAACATCCCAAATATTGAAACACAATGCTATCATGAAAATGAAACTGATATCAACTTCTTTTTCACATGACAAGAAAAATAAGTTAAAGATAACAAAAATTATTTTATTTAATAAAGAATTGGCTCCAAGTTTTTGCATGCTATTGTTAAATCTTGTGAACATTGTTTTTCCAGATATGTATTTATTTTGCAAATTTTTATCTCTACAGAATATTATTATTGTTATAAATTTGCTTTAAATTTGACTCAGTGTTGAATGAGTATATACAGTGGAGCTCTTGAAGAAAGACCCAGAAAATGTTTGTAAAAGCAGGTCTTATGAGGTTTGGGGGGGGGGGGGTGCAGTTAGTTAAAGGGTTAAATTACTATACTCATAAAACAAACGCTGGAAATCTTCAGCTTAAACTCTTTGAAATTGAAGTCAAAGGGCCACCAAAAGTCATCATTACAGTCGTTTTCTTTCATCAAAATATACCCCAAAACCCTCATTTCAGCCTTTTTCTGTGGTGGCTATTCCCAGCCCTGATAAGCAGATGTCCTCAAATTTAAAATCACATAAGAGCTGGGTCTGTATTGAGGTGTTCCACTGTCACTGCTAAATGTTCAATTGTGTCAAGCCATAATGGAGTCCATATCAAACATGTTTCTTATTTTTAATATCAATTAACTTTTAACCTGTTGTGAATGTCTATCCTTTTATACAGGGTATATATGTAATCTTCCCCCAAAAATGCATCTCTTAGCTAATTCTGGACATTGAGAGATGTATACATTATTTAAAAGCTCCTTAAAAAGTTTTTCAAAGTAGTAGAAAAAAAGCGTAAAATTTTGATTATGGCTTAAGTGATTGCTTTTTAGCGCTGTGTAAGAAAACACATTTACGGATTTTATATTTCAAAGGATTTAAAAAGATCACCAACTACTTCTTATCTCATTTCCAGCCTTTAGTTGAACTGTTTTCAGGTGAAAGAAGGTAAAAACAAAACATCTTAGACTTCCTCTGTAAACAAGAATAAGAATTATCACCCTTTGGTAGCAAAAAAGTTAGTTTTCTCAAAATGAATATCATCTCAAGTTGGTTAAACCTGTGAGAGCGCTACTCTATTCAATCATTTTCTGCCCTGCATGTTTAAGATATAAGACATACCAAACTCTGCTCCCTGAGAAAATGCTGCACATGAAAATTTACTCTAGTTCAATTGCTTACTTGAATCTATACAACTGCTTCAAAAAAAAAAAATTCAAAGCTCAAAGATAATGAGAAAACTTCACCGAAATAAATTGTGAACAAAAAGATAGCTTTATTCATATTTTTCACAAACATGCCCATGTGGAAATGTGTCAGCGGAGAAAGATTGATGATTAGCTGACTTGTCGATAAATTTAACTCTCTCTCTATATCCCAAGGGAAGACAAAAAAAAAAAAGATTCTAAAAAAGATCTCTTCGCAAGCCAAGCTGTCTCATGAAATGTTGCTATTCATCACCCACATATTGCACCTTGAGAACGGCATGTTTCTGTCTCCACTTTCATTATTTTGATAAAATTGACTTCTAAGTTTTAGCACCGCACACAGTCCTACGACTATAGGAAATTTTTGTGTGCCTCAAAATACACCTAAAGAAAGATCAGATCGCCTCTACTCTTAGTCTTAAACATGAACTCAAAAACGTGTCGAAGTAGCATTTGTGTGTAACTGAATATTGCTAAAAAAAAAGTGGAGATAAAAGTTTGTCATTATCGGGGTGTGATATCTTCAGATAAATATTATTTTGTTTTAGAATAATGGCACCTCTTGATAAATTTTTTGTTTTGTTTTCTCTAAATTCAGATTTTGCCTTTTAAAATTGAAATCAGAGACTCAAAAAATCAATTTTTCTTGCTAGGTGGTCATATCAAAATTAATGAATGGTTTTATATAAACATGAAATTAGATGCCGGCTACGTTGAGTTTAGTGTTTGGTTAGTTTTTTGTATCATAACTAGTTTGAGTGGTATTAATTTTTACACTGACTCATGTGAGTTCTACAGAATAATATGCCAAAATATTTGGTCGGGGTTTTTTTAGAGCCCCATGTACAATATGTGTATTTAGGCAGATGAATATGAGATGGCAATATTATGTGCTGTCTCAAACCCTCTTGTTTAGTTCTTGGACAAAAAAAATGACATCAGTGTCTTTTTAAATGTCGTTTTATTTTGGTTCTTGTATTGTTCTATTTTTATACAAGTATTAGAAAAGGGCATTGGTTCTTGTTTTGTTCATTTCTTTTTTATAAGCATTAGAAATGGGCAAGATTTCACCTGGAAGATCAAGTGTCAGATAGCGAGTGTTTTATAATCATTTCAAACTTATTCTGCATAATAACTGTAACATAAAGAAAAACAAAAGTAGAAAAAGCAGCAAAGAGAATCAGAGCCTTTTCCTGACTGTGAATAAAAGGATGTTCACCAACATTTAATGTAGTGCATAATTTTATGTTTGCCACCATATGATGTGGTGTGTAACTTTATGTTCACCCGCATATAATGTATTATATAATTTTATGTCCAATACCATATGAATTATGATGTGACATATAATTTTATGTTCATCCTCATATGATGTGGCGTATAATTTTATGTTCAATACCTTAGTATGTAGCGTATAATTTTATGTTCACCACCATATGATGTGACGCATAATTTTATGTTCACCACCATATTGTGTGGCATACAATTTTATGTTCACTCATATGATGTGGCGTATAATTTTATGTTCAATGCTGTAGTATGTAGAGTATAATTTTATTTTTACCACCATATGATGTGGCATACATTTCTGTTCACCACCATATGATGTGGCATATATTTCTGTTCACCACCATATGATGTGGCATATAATTTTATGTTTACCACCTTTTGATGTGGCATATCATTTTATGTTCACCACCATATGATGTGGAGTATAATTTCTCTTTTGATCCCGCAAAAAACCCTGTATAATGGGCCTTGCTTTATATTCACAAAAAGATTCAAATATTCTATTTTTTAACTTGGAAAGATTATTCGTTTGGGTTTTTGTAATGACCATAAAAATTGGGTGTTAAAAAAGGGGAGAGTGACAGAAGTTTTGAAATCTTTGAAAAAAAAGGGGAGAGTGACAGAAGTTTTGAAATCTTTGAAAACTACATATCAGTTCTCATTGCACCCATTGTTGTACAAAACTGGTCATACATGTTTTAGAGATTTGATCTAAGCTTTCTCCTCGATTCTGTGGAAACCAGGGATGGCAGCGTTCTTGACGTGTCAGGCACCCAATGAAATAAGAACAAAATTAGTTGTACCCTTCTATTTATCTTTCTCCTCGATTCTGTGGAAAACAGGGACGGCAGCACTCTTGAAGTGTCAGGCACCCAATGAAATAAGAACAAAATTAGTTCTACTCTTCTTTGTATCTTTCTCCTTGATTCTGTGGAAAACAGGGATGGCAGCGT
>BMAT01009982.1:19890-31531 GCA_019649035.1 Elysia marginata | reverse complement strand
GGGGGGGGGGGGGGGAGAGATACATGTGTAAATATAAAGATCTCAACTTAATCTTAAAGCTGATGTAGAAATAAGTACATAAATTCCAACTCATAGCAGAAAATGTGCTATAATATCCTATACAATGCTAACCAGAGCTTGAAATGTACAGTTTTAACTTAACTTCACAAGTTACAGCTCTACGGCACTAAAGCAAAGGTCACTAAAAAAAACAACATGACACTCTCGATCAACGCAAGTCAAAGTGAAAAAACAAAAAGCAGAAAAAATTTTTTAAAAAATCAAGTAAGAATTCGCTTGATCTGACCAGCTGTCAACAAAAAGGGGTTCTACTACTTCTCTCTGGTAGAATGTTTATATCTCTAATACAAACTTTTCTACTCTAGAGTATTCTGTTTTTGTCTCTTTCAATCAGTACAAATTAGTGAAAGTAAATTATTGTGCCTGCCATTCTTCATGGAAAATTATTTCATTCTAGGCCATATTGCACTGTTATTTTGAAAATTAAAAATAAAGGAAAGTGTGGCATTTAAAATTCTTAGTTTAAAAGCCAAACTTTCATGGCACAACACTTAACTCACACAAAGTTGATAACTTTGTATACAAAATTCATTAAAAAAGAACAACAACAAAAACACAATTCTATTTATTCCAATCACATTAGCACCTTCTGCAGTAAATTTTAAAATCACAATATGATAGGCACACTTTTGCAATGGATTTATAAACTTGCCCAAATTTCTTTCTGTTTTTGATCACTTATTAATCAGGGATTTTTACCGAAAATCTGGCTGATTGTGAAATTCAAATGCCCAAGATAGAAAATCACTTATAGAAAAATAGCTAAAACCATTGACCTGAGCAGTTCGAGAAAAAATAAAAAGGTGTAATATGTGCATTTATAGTAGGCCAATATACTTTTTTTTCAACTCAAGAATAATTGGGATAAAAAAATGGTTACCAGGATATCCTAGACATAGTATTTTTAAACTTCTTGTGATTCTGATAAAATATTAAACAAAGTCATTTTACTATACAAAGTTTGTAATGAGATTTGCTTCACATCCGTCAGATCAAATGACTGGTATTTCATTATCTCCAAACATCTAAGATATTAACATGCCTCAAGTTTTGAGGGTGGGAAGGCAGAAAAAACAGTGAGAAATTTTTTTAGTATGGTATGAAACAAGGCAGTAAATGTGTTACTGTTTGATATTTATCTTTCTCATACAGAGCAAGCAGACTCGCTTTAACTAAGAATGCACAAAAACATTAGTAAAAGAATATACTTATTTTACAAAAGCAACTTTGGTTTTATATTTACACAGGACTCCTTATGGCATTTCCTTTTTGTACAAGATTCATTTACCGTGTTTTAGACTTATAAGATCCTTATCGCAGTCCTTATAATAATCCTAAAAGTGGTTATTTACTCTATATACAAAGACAAAAAATGTGGAATTTATCAAAGCAGAAACAAACAGTATGCTGTAAAATCCTGATATAACAGCACAAATGGGGCTTTTTGACAAGTGCTGTTAAAACAGAAGGCGATTAAGACAACTAAAAAATATTAATGATAAAGGAAGCATTCCCTGGTGGGAGAAAAAGTGGCTAAGCCTATTTAAAAGTGAGTAGGTATAAACCAAGTAAAAGTTGCTCCCCTTGCTTGGATGACTATTAGACAGGATCAAAGCTGAATAAAGGCCAAGGGTTTTATCAGTTTATTTTAATCAAATGTTTAAATTTTCTTAGTTTACTATGAAGATTGATTCAAGTAGGCATAAAGGACTAGTTTATAATCTGAGAGGGGAGGGGCGCCCCACCTAGGGGTGTTAGGGTGATGTTTCGCACAAATCACTGCAGAGATATTTGAGTGTAGGTCTAACACTTTTGTCTGCTAGTCACTGCCTGTTTAGTTCATAGCTCTGCACACTAAGAGTGCCGTCATAGCAGAAATGAAGGTCACTGGAGCCATTATACCAGTGAAAGTTTATTGATTTTCACAAGAGGAAATTGAAAAGCAGCTTGGAAAAATGTCATTACAAGCTGAATTGCTGTTAAAACCTTAGCCATTATAAATGAACTTGACGGAATATTGTAAAATATTTTGTGAACATTGGCGCTACTCTACAAATGACCAAGGAGTGTATACACTGTATATATAAATTATCTCTTTGTCTCAAAGTCCAACTGTGGTGCTTGATTGTAGCAGTAAATTTGTGCCTTAACCACAGAGCTGTACATGGACTGGTGGCCAAAGAAATTTATCCACTTATCATTGCGGTAAAGTATCATTGGCACATTTAATCTATGTCCTTTACAAAAAGTTACATCGTCACAGTACGTTACTACTGCTACATCAAGCAAAACTTGTGAACTTGGAGACAATGTTCAATTGTCCTAGTGACCCCACTTTTAATAGATTTAAAACTTAGAGAAGAAGATTTCAGCCCTAGAGTATCAAATGGTGACTTCAAAAACTAGACATGTTTGCTTACAATATCAGAAAAAATGTTACACTATAAAAATTGTTGGTGATAAAGTAACGTGGCCAACACCCACAGTTTATACTTCAAAACCTTATTTTCTTTTTTAACCAAAAAAATTTGTCATGCTCTTCAAAAGAATACATTGTGATGTTCTTTTAGTGTATTTTGAGTTAAAAACTTGCTTTTAAGGACTGCTACTATATATCAACATATAAATGATTGTAGACTGCTTTTAAAAGAGTCTTGCTAAAGCTTTCAAAAATCCCGCAATACTGGATTACCTGCAAGACTCTTCTAAGGTAGTACTTCAAAATTGTAATTTTCAATCGAAAAAAAAACATTTTCACTTGATAGGCAAAACTCTGCCAGCCTTGCTGGAATGGGCGTAGTGCTATTTATATTAGTAATACAATAAACTTTAGCTGAAATCCAGGATTTTGTGCGAAAAACAAAAAAAGACTAAAACCAGATTCAAACTGGAAGACTTGCATTCCTCTTTTGAAAAGACTAAAAATACTCCATCCATCATGAGAAACAACACAGTTATCTTTTGTCATAGTCTCATGCACCTCTTGAAATACATCACATGAAGTCACACATTACAAATATATGTGCAAAGGGAAATGCATATTTCAAAATCAACCTTAGAAATACCATCTCCTCTAAAAATAACAAAACATTTAGCTGTGTCTGCCCTGAATCACAGAAAGATTTAAACAATTTGTACATCTAGAAATGAAACACAAACTGAGGAAGAATACAGTTAAAACAAACGGAAGCCATTTTAGATGACACTCATTTTAAGACTTGGTAATGCACAAAACAGTTCCCGATTTGGGATAAGCAATAGGTAGAATCTCTTACTAAAACTTGCAATACCAAGAAGTGCTTTTCCATAAAGAAAAAAAAGTTATGAAGTTTTGTATCAAAAAAATACAAATTTTATCACAAAATTAATGCTACAGCCAGAGATGCTTCCAAGGAAAAAGGATATTTTTATGTTCTACAAAGTGTGCACTTCCGTGTACTGTGTTTAGAATAACAGAAATGTGTACTGGAGCGGGTCAAAAATCTCCACTGACTCTGTTGTCTGTTTGCGATTCTGCTATTATGATTATATTTTACCATCTGTTCACAGCCTTGGTTTTTTTTTCTTCTATAATTCACAAGGCAGTTACACTAACTTCAAAACCATTGCAGATGATCTTTGCAAAGAAAATCTCACTCATCCAAAATCTGAATATTGCATTGGAGATCCGGAGTGGCTGTGTTGCCGGCACTGCTGCACATGCTTTCACTAGACAAGAACACTCTACTCATGATCACGTCTTCTATGCCTTGCTCGCCCAAGCAATTTGATTCAAGAGCTTGAAATTTTTCGTTCAGCCTTGATTCAACCTTCGACAGGTTACTGACGCTTGATGGTTCTTGCCTTTGCTTGCCCACTTTTTTCACATTTGTTTGGGCTCTGTTTTGGCTGACATGAGCACCCATGCTATCGTCTCCAGTACTGTCACAGCCGATATTGGTAGTATCAGTGGCTGAGGATTGGCTACCCAAGGTCTCAGCTTTTTGTGCCAGCTTTTCTCGGGCAGGCTCAGAGTTTGTATCAGAGAAGACCATCTCTCTGTAGAGATGTGGGGAGGAAGAGGAGTCCTCACTTCTCATCAGAGACGACTGCATGCTCTCCATCGATCTCAATGAGAGAAACTTTTGGGATTTGGTCTCTGCCAAGCTGTCCTCTGACGCATTCATATTCTCCTCTGTTGAGGGCACAGGTGACATGGATGATATGGGGTCGGCCTTTTTGCTACGGGAAAACCCTTTGAAAAACCGAGAGCTCAGAGACTTCTCTTGGACCTTGACAGAATTGTCTGCATCGTTTGGCTTCTTAGATGTAAGGCAAGTGTAGTCTGAGTTAGTGTACAGCTGTAGGTCTGTCTGTAATGGCGGGGACTGGGCTGTAGGCGACACACTCAGGAGAGGAATGCTGTCATTAGCAGATGGATCTGTTGAAGGGTTTAAGGTTGGCGAGGAGATCACGGAGGTTGGATTGCTTGCCGATTTGACTGGAGGTGAAGAGTTTGCACTTGCTTTGAAATCAACCTCACTGAGAAGTTGCAATAGCTGCTGGCGGACGGTGGCTGACTGGACCAAATCAGTCATACGCCGACTGTCCTCCATCAATACGTCTTCCAGCGGGCGTATGGGCACTTTGTAAGACATAGCAACGCGATTGTTCATGTGAGCTTCCAGAAGCCAGAATGGTGCACCGCGTGGGGATCCGCCATGTCCAAACGTCTTTGTGTCACCATGTGACGCCCCTCCCTCCTGTCCAGTGACAGGGCTGCCAATGCGCTTTGGGACCGTTCTATGTGACAGTCTGACTTTCAACGGCACAAACAACTTCTGAAATACCTCCTCAAGATCAGCAACCAGAGCATCTGTTTTCCCGACTTCCTCCTGAACCATCTGATCAGTTGAGGAGCTGGGAGAAGCGACCGAGCGGGACGGGCCACCTTTGACGAGCTTCACCGAGGAGTCAGATTCTTTAAGAGAGCTTCCAGCCTCCTCATTACTCCGCACCTCGCTGGGCGTGAGGTCGCTGGACTCTTTACTACAGCTCGACTGGGCGTCTTCCATCTCAATCTTGTGTCCTCCGTCACTGCCGCTGCACTCGTCCCCACTGAGAGAGCCATCCTTTGGGCTGCTACCTCGCTTCTCTACCAGAGACGATTCACTACTGCTGGCGTGGGGCTCCTGGCCACAGAAGTCGGTTTCCATAGCAACATCTCCACCATCTCCATTGTCCTCGGCTGATTCAACCTATAGTGTAAGAGAAATAATGGCTTTTTCATTTGAACATTCTCATGTAATAACATAACAGAAAAAATGTTTGCATCACATTGTGCTTAGAGTGTAAACCGAGTTTCTAACAAATGATAACATTACCTAAAAAAAATGGAGTTAAAACAAAAAATCAGTTAGGCCTTAAAAAAATGAACACTTTGCAAAAATTCTATCAAACTTCTTGTGCTTTTTTATCAGTAGAGAAGTGTGTCCAAGCCACAGCCAGTTCATAGAACTCTGATTTTATTAGCTTTAGCATCTGAGTGGCTTCCCTTAGCTAGTGTGTGTGCCACATGCGTTCTTACAAGTCTATCGGTACAGTCCTTTGTGTTTAAGAGGTCAACAAACTTTGAACTTTCTCAAACTTCCTTTCATAAAATTTCAGGTGTGTTGTTTTCAACTTTGCTTACACAGCTAGAGTAGAGTGATCAAGCTGCCGCCAGTTCATAAAACTCTGGTTTTGATTGCATCTGAGTAGCTACCCTTGGCTAGTGTGTATGCCACATTTAGATCTAGATTATTGAATTGTTCAACTTTACAACGTGAACTATAATCTGAAGCAATCATAAGCTTTGCCTTCAGACCTGGCCCCACTGGGGGCATACACCTGGTTGAGGCAAGGCAACACTAGGCTTTGAGTCAACCAATCAGAAGTAATCTAGCTTACAACTATGACATCAAATCATGTCTACTGAAGCCTCATGGCCGCGGTTGGTCAACTGACTTTTTTTTTTACTATATACTATGAAGCGATAACACATATTACACAACATTTACCTCTAGGGAAAAGTGTCAGTAAGTAATCACGTAATGGTATGGAATAAACCATCTCTTTCAGCCACCAGTTAAAAATTTTGAAAGCAAAAAAGACAGAGAGGAAAGTTTTTCTTTTGAACTGGAACTCTTCCTTTTTGTAAATGGCAGAAAGACTTTTAAACAATAATGCCTGGACTTGAGTATAAAATTTTTCACTAACTGGTCACAATGTCCTAGCAATGAAACAAGACAGCTAAAGGTTAGCCATGATATAGGATTGTGTTCAGTTAACCATGTTATTTGTTTGAAATTAACACTTTCATCAGAATGGTAAAACTCACCTTCACTTCAGCCTTTATTATGACATCATCTTCCTTCTTGTTTTCCTCTTTTGGACTGGACGCCACATCAGCTTTCTCATCTTCAGAGCTACTTTTGGTCGGAGTTTCAGCGTTCTCGTCAGCCAGGGTCCACACAACCTCCGCGGTCTGACCCTCGTCACTGTTGTTTGAAGAAGACTCGAGCATTGTGGGAGTAGCCTGGCCGTCTTCTTTGTTTCCATTCTCATCTCCTCTTACCATGTCTACCTCTCCACCATCTTGGCCTCCTCCTCCTCCGTCCCCACCTCCTCCTTTATCAGGTCCTTTGATGCCCCCCTCATGCATCTGGTTACTTGTGAGGGGCTCTGTCATCTCCACCTCAATAATTTTCTCACTGGAAGTATCATTCTCGTCGACAAGTTCATCTCCAGGAAAGAAAATGTAATCTGCCTCCTCGTCCTGGTGGGGAAAAAACGCAAATTAACTTTAGTAACATGCGACAACATTATTTCAAAATAAGAAGAGATTAACTATAAAGAAAATCTCTTCTACATATCAGGTAGTTTAATAAAAAATAAGAGTCTTTTAAAAGCTATTTGTTTTGTAATTTAAAACACTTCTTAAACCAACCTTTGTCTTAAGTAGCTCCGGCACCCACAGCCTTGCCATTAAGAGAAACATAGGGTAGTGGTGACATGGTATAAGCCATGTTTCTCTCAGCGGCAAAGGGGTAGATGCCAAATCTACATAAAGTCGAAGGTTTGGATCATACTATAGGCAGACACTTTGAGCAATTCCACTTAAAGCCCCCTTCTCTCCACTGCTTATTTCATACCTTTAAAATCTTTCAGTCACTCGACTGAGCAATGGCTGCCTCTACTATTCCTACAGGACTTAATTAGCCCGGTGGTGAAACATTGATAATCTTTGACTGCAGCAGACTAGAAACAAGTTCCCTGTTTTGGCTACTCCCCAAACTAAGTGTATTATTGTTTATAGCAGGGGGAGGGGGGGCTGGGTTTACCATAGCGCTAAGTTATAAAACAATAAACTATAAAAACAAATCCGAAACCCAGTAATGCAACCAAGCAATGACTCACCAACGGAAATTCAAAGTCCAGTAATGCAACATCTTCCAGAAGCTGCTCCAGGTTCTGCTGGGCCAACTCATTCTGCTGCAAATTCTTCATGACTTTCTCATCCATTTTCAGCACAGAAGACATTTTTGGCTGTGGCAATTGGTACCTGTGGTAATAGGAAAAAATTATATATTGGTTCTATACAATACAAATTGAGGATCTATGCTGCATTGAGTGTCAGAAAAAAATTGAAAATTAGTTATGCAGTAACAAAATTAAAGATTTGTAAGGTAAAATAAGATGGCTTGCATTTGTCTTGACGAGATGGGAATGGGTTGTGACAGTATCAATTAAATTTTTGGACAAATTTGTGTTACAACTGTGTCTACTGGCTAGAAAGATGGAGCATTAATTGGCAAGACATGAGATTTCTGTTGTTCTTGACTCTTCATCTAATAATAGGATGCAAAAAAAACATGCATAACTTTCTTCATTTTTGTCTTTGATCACTGGTCTTAGCTATAACAAATATACTTTCTTCATTTTTGTCTTTGATCACTGGTCTTAGCTATAACAAATATATTGCACATAGTTAACGTTGATGGGTTTATGTTCAAAGAAAAATTGCCATCATTGTCTCAATTACCACAACAAAATTTCAAACCAGTAAGAGAAGCCATCAAATGTATGATTTGACTTTTTATGTCTTAGATGTACATAAAATTTGAAACAGTGTAATACAAGCCAAAATTAAACTGAGTTGTTGCTTTGTACATATCAGAATGCTTTATACCTCATCTTGGTGTCCGAGTTCCAGTTGATGCCACACAGCCACGGTGGATCCATGGTCACTTTGTTCTGCATCCACATTGAGGGGCCACCACGACCTTGACCTATAGCCGGGCCAGAGGTAGGGACCTGAACACAGTGTTTGTTGTCAGAGTCCTGGCAATTGGGGAGAGAGAGAAAGAGAGACATAAGAATATGTTTAAAAATGATACTGCACTACTCTATCTGTCTATTACATCACAAACCTTTAGATAAAATCAAGAATAAAAAATGTGTTCGTTACAATAGCCTTCTACATAGCAATGAGAGACCGCATCAACACAACAAACTGATAAAAGCAACCAGACCCAAGTTACGTCGGCAAAGTTTTTGAGAAATGAACTATTCTACAGTTGACATTGGCTAGTCTTAGCCTCCAAAAAGTATGAGATATTTCAAATGGCAAAAACTCAATGGTGCAGATTTTTAGTGTCCCTGAAAGCTTGTTTTCTTAAACCAAAAATTTCAATGGAAACATTAGAACCTTCTCTGAAATCTAAAGTAGGTTGGCAGGCAGAACAAAGATTGCAAACACGATCATCTTTACCTCAAGTGTGGAAGAGTCAGCGTCCAGAAGATACATGATGGAAGAAGTTGTGTCCTCCATCGAGGATGACTGGTTGTTGTCACAGTAGTTGCCCTTCTTGTCAAAACTTTGATGTTTTCCATTCTGCAAAGAGGAAAGGAGTTCACATAATAAATAAAAAGAATAGTTTTCAGGAGGTAAAATAAACATGCAAATATTGAGCATTGACATTCCATTCTTAATTTCTAAAAGAAAGATAAACTGCCCTGGCAATACAGTTGTTCAGTAGCATGATGAGTAAAAACTTATTCAGACGACCTAGACAGACTCAAACTTACTTCGCCAGATTGAGGGCTAGTGTGCGCCCTCTGCTCTAAAGCAGTTGGTACAGGCATGTTCGGGTACTGCATCAAGGGACCCTGATTCATCTGAACCGGCTGCAGCATGGGCTGGTAGAAGCCTGCCATCACTTGAGGCAATAGAGTGTAGCCTGCAGGAGGAACACACAAACATTACTCATTGCTGCCTGGAAAGGAATGTCTAGTTCGTAAAGTTGAATGAATAAGTATATGAAGATAAATTATAAGACACCATTTCTGAACATATAGAAAATGCCAACTTCCCATTCATTCTATAAATTATTCATGTGACTAAAGAATGGCCGGCGGTCTTAGAACGAAATTTTCGCCTATTATTTCATTGTTATAATGAACAAAGGTATTAAAATGGGAGAGCAATCAGATTGATTTATATGGAACATGTGCTACAGGCAAAAGGACAATTTTCATGTTTTGCTGAAGTTCTCCAGACAATACATGAGGTTTTGTTTGAAAACTTAAAGTGCCTACAGTAAGTGTTTGCTTTTAACAGAGCTGATGTCTTTCTGTAAAGGCAACAAGAAGGGTTGGTAAATGTTTAAAAGTATTACAGAAGTTATAAAAAAAATGCTTACAAGGATAAAACTAAAGCTTAAAATGAAGCACACAATTTTTTTTGTTACTTTGCGCACGTACATATCTATATAACCGTTTGCCTGACACACCTCACATTATGACAGGCTATTTTGTGCTTGCTGAGCTATTATCAACTTTATCAATCAATAAATAACCATTGCCAACATTTTGAAAAAATCCGCTGAGTGATAAGTTGATGATGAAACCTGAGCAGAGGGAAGACGACTACCATGTATGAGCTTTATTAATCCACACTCTCTTGTTAAGCAAGATCATTTGCTAACTGACAAGTTCAATTGAGTCTAATATTGGAGTTAGTATATTTATTCCTTTTTTCTCCTCGATATCTTAAATCTACAGAACTTTTATTATAACTTCACAACATTTGATGCCTCCAAGCACTGTTAACTCCTGGGAGCTCAAAAACAAGCATTGTTCACAATGTAAACTCCTTGTAGTGCTAAGATTGCGACATCCGACTCATTTTCACCAGGGAAACATTTTTCTACATGACGCTGCTGTTAGATAGTCATGTTTTTAGGTGACAAACTCCCATCAGCGCCAGCATGTGATGCCTCACCAGCTTGTGGGTAGTACGGCCACTGAATGTTGTGCCGTGGCCTGGTCATGCCCATGTCCACCTGGGTTGGCACCATGGTCGTCATGCTGGTCGGGATGCAGGATATCGGCACAGGCTCCCCGGGAACCAAGTGGATGGCGGGCTGCTGCGGCACACCCATGCTTCCTTGATTGGCTGGAAAAAGTGGAGATAATAAGTTTGTTGTATGTAAGATATTGCCGCAAGGATGACTGGGTGTTGACCTACCTAGGTACAAATGCACATAATAGCGACTTTCAGACTAGAATGTAAAACCCCTACGGCTTTTATCATTTTAGAGTTGACACTATATAAACATATATATTCTTATGTTTATTATTATTATTATTATTATTATTATTAATATTATCATTATTGTTATTAATATTATTTTCATCACTATTTAAACACTCTGACAATGTGTATATCTAATAACAACAGCTAAAGATTTAAAATTCCTCGTGTTTTAGTGAGTGGTTTTGAAAGAGAAACGGATCAGAAAAACAAGTAAACCAATAAAAAAAACAGTTGTGTGAGTTCATACAATGAGCACAAGAGTCTATAATGTGTGCAACATCCATTATCCCCATGTACCATACGTTTCCCTCAGGGCAAATATCAAACCTCCATCTTTCTCCTTTCATGATATCTAGTCTGGTCGGCCCGGTGTCAGGATAATGTGACTGGGTGTGGTGTATGCAAGCGCTCCTTACATCACAGTGTGGCAGCACGCTTTCAATTGTCCCAAGCGCCGTCTCTGATATAATCTCGTAGTTAAGAAAGAGACTTTAAAATTCAAACAACCTAACCATGATACCTACCAGGAGAGTAGCCTTGAGGGAATGCCTGGAAGCTGATTGGTGTGGCCTGATGTCCAACATAGGTTTTTGGGAAGGAGCCGCCATCATCAACTTTTTGCTCAAAAAGAATATCTGTCTCCACAGCAGTCGGAGCAAGCTCGTTCTCTTTGATTACTGGGAAGCTTTGCATGAAGATGTTGGAACTGTTCATCAGGGGAATAGAAACGCATGTCTCCATTATTTTGATTTCATTGCATCATTGTATCAATGAAAGAATTGTAACAAAAAATAGAAGAGCTATTACACAAATAAATTTCCAAGTAAATTTTTTCTTTTGCTTTTGACCAAACCAACCATAAAAGCAGATTTCTTTAAAAAAAAAAACAAAAAAAAGAACAACCCAGATTTTTGCTAATGTTGAGAGTTAGCAGAAGCAGCT
>BMAT01009982.1:3123-16947 GCA_019649035.1 Elysia marginata | reverse complement strand
AAAAACATTAGTTTAGTGTTATCATTCATAAACACTTTTTTTCTTATACATCCTTTCTTTATTTAATGTTACTAGATTTCAATGTTTTTCATGGGGGAAAATGACTAAAATTAAGACCATTTCATTTGAAGAAAATTTAAGTGATAGTTACATTATTTTAAAAAACCATACAAATCAACAGTTTTCCATTCAGGGGAAAAAAGGCCATACCTGAAAAACTGCAAAAAAAATTCCTTTTTTTTTTTAGTTTATTTTTGGGTTTAATAATTACGATCCTTTGTAGGAGAAGCTTCAATGATGAGAGCAAAAAAAATTTGAGGTTTTTTTTCGACTTGATGCTGGGGACTTCTAGAGAAAGCTAGGGGTCTTCAAGTGGTTCTCTTCTACTAAAACATCCTTGAAGGCTACAGATGAACGCCACAATCATCTCTCCATAAAGTACGATAAAGAAGGTAATCTGTTCATGTCTTACGGCATATGTTCTTTTCCACACCAACAGGGTTACCGCCGTTTCCTTGATTGAGAATGGAAAAAATAACTTGTTATGCTCTCACAATAAATGTTACAGGGAGGGGTGAGTTTTGTTTCTCGTCCATCTGTCACGTCTGGCAGTATGGTGATGGTTTATGATCCAGAGGTAGAAGGGCCTTAAGAATTTGTGAGGACTGTGATGAGCAAGTTGGTTTTATTTGAAAGCCATGGTTTGGTTAACATGGTCTCACACAACTTCAGGACAATAATACTCAACACACCCCTGTATCTTTACCTAACCTTGTTGATCACTTTGTCTACAGGCTGATTATGCAATGGAAAACTTCCTCTTCGTTGAAATGTTACATTTTGGTATTGTTTGCATACTTTCCTTCATTAGAGTTCTGAGGCTCAAATCGATTAAAAATGGTGCCCTGAAAATGCTTGCTTTACTTCATTCTTTTATGTTGTTTTTTTTTGTGTGTGAAACTCAATTCTACTACATCAGAAAGAGGAGATAGCACAAGAAGGCAAAAAAGAGGAGAGGAAAAAAAAAAGAAAAGAAAAGACATAAAGTTTTAGATTAGGCAATAATTTTCCATGACTTGCAGCAATCTTAATATGACAGGGATGCAAAAACAAAAACAAAACAGAGAATGAGTTGTGAATCTGACAATATCACCATTACAAGTTATATATATAGATAATGCAATACTTCACGGGAAAGTTAAATAACAAAAAACACACACAGTTATTTGCCTTGCAAATATTCATTATCACTTGAATATCAACTCTAACTTGAAAATGGCAATTTTTTTTTTTAAGTTCGTTTTTCATACTCGAACTTACGACTTGCTGATATAAAGAAAACTGCATTTTTTAAAATATCAATAGGTTTCGGGTCACACAGCAGCATTGAGTCAATTTTGCTGATTGCAAGACATAAAACTTGTCTTTGTCAACAGACTGATTGTGGTGTGAGGCAACCACGGAGAAACCAGGCACAGGTCACTAAAACCAGTAAAACCAGGCACAGGTCACTAAAACCAAGAAAACCAGGCATAGGTCACTAAAACCAGGCATAGGTCACTAACACTTGCCCTTGAAACCAAAGTTCTTGCTTTAGAAAAACTATAAGTATTATTTTAAAACAAAAATTTGTAAAATCTCAAGTTATATTTTTCCCAACACCTGAAAGGGCATGAATTAAAACTTTAAGAAAATGCCTGATAGGCCGTTGTTGCCTCAAACTTAGCATCAATGTGGTTGTAATATGTACAACCGCAATCACCAAAAACAGTACATATATATATATATACACAGAGAACAATCATTACAGGACCATCAGACAACAGAAAACGTTAAGTGGGACTCTCAAGAAGTAGGATTCAAATTTTTTTTTTCTTAAAGGCAATCAGGGATGTAAATCTCCTATGGAGAACAAAATCCTGAACATGGCAATTCAAAACCGAATTTCAACAAAATGTATGCTAGTTTTGTGGCGACGCCACTAAAAAAAAATTTTTTTGTTAACTTTCATTCTTATGGGAAAAAAAAACCAGAAAAAGTCTGATGAGCAGATACGATTAAAAGATTTACATCCCTGATACTAGAGATATCTTGGAGAGATAAACAAAAGGAAAACTTCTTACCATCCTCGCTGTCATCCCTCATGATAATGCTGTCCTCGTCCGAGACATTTGAGAACGACTTTGGGTGGCTCATGAGGAATCTGTTGTAGAAAAGAAAATTTAAAAAGATAAGATTGGCCAATATTTTTACTTTGGCTGAGCCCAAAAACTCTGCTATGCCCTCATCAGGCAGAGTGCTATAAAGAACGACATCCGAACTCATGTACTAACACTTCTGCTGTTGTTGTTGTTTATTTAAATGCTGAGTAGACAACATGGCAAAAGATTTCTTGGATTTGTTTTGAAAGATTCGGCAAACACTTTTCTGCAAACTAAAGAAGATCCTGAATCTACATGTATAATCTCATTACAGCTTCTAAGAGCTATAGTGTAAATTATTATCAGCAGATCCAAGTGAAACTAAAATTGAATGAAGTAACCTTTAAAATGTCACAATATGCTCACTGCTCTTGTTGTTTTCAGATCAAGATTTGATTCTACCCTGTGATCAAACTTCCATACTCTCGAGATTGGAGCAAAATGTTTTGGGCGAGAGCTTGAAGACAGTCATTGTACTTAAACCCTAAAGTATCATCATAATTAATAAGAGTCAATCTGTTTGACTGGCTTTGAAAATTTCTCAAATGTGATTCTCACTGACCTTTTAATGTTATGCGAGTAGTTGAGCTGGTTGTAAATTGACGAGATGCCTTTCTCATCCAGCACTGCTGACTTGCTCTCGGCTGACGAAGACTCATCCTGAACACAACAAAGACGGAATATTGAACTTAGTATATTTTTTAACATAGAAATAATAAAGAGACAGATGTTCCAAGTTTCACAGGATAATGATGATTGCAGGGATGTCACCTAAATTTTCTGAAAATGAAAATTCTGCCACAGGGTTCTCTTGTAAATAAATACTAACAAAATATGTCATTTTGGAGCATTGAATTTCGTTTAAATTTGAATGTTTATTCAGTTTCTCAGTCTTCAAGAAATCGGAAAAGTAATGTATAGTGACATACCTTGTCGTCAAAGTTGTTCATCAAAATGACAGATGTCTTGCATCATTGAGAAAGATAGTTTAAAAATTAAATTTGATTTTTGACCAGTGTGGAGAAGTTAAGGAGAACTACATACTAAACTAGCAGTCCACCTAAGGATGCCCAAGGGCTAACCACACAAAAAACAATCTTTTGGATAATTTTCAGTCTGCATATAGAGAATTTCACAACACAGAAACTGCACTTCTAAAAGTTCAAAACAACCTCATATGTGCTGCAGACAAAGGCCATACATCTATTCTTGCTCTGTTAGACCTAAGCGCAGCATTTGATACTATTGATCACAGCATTTTGCTGGAGAGATTGCCTAAAACGTTTGGACTATCAGGGGTTGTCTTAAAGTGGTTTTCGTCTTATGTCAGTGGACGTACTCAGTGTATTATGATAAACAACCAGATTTCTTCTGTATTTGCCCTTAACTACGGAGTTCCCCAAGGATCTGTGTTAGGGCCTGTCCTGTACACCATGTATACAAAACCTTTAGCTAATAGGCGCACTTATTCAAAGTTTTGATTTATGTTATCACATGTACGCTGATGACACCCAAGTGTATTCCTCCTCATGTCCAAAAAATCTCCCTACCTTAATACAAAGATTTGAAACTTGCATATCGCATGTTAAGAATTGGATGATCGTCAATAAACTAAAAATGAATGAAGACAAGACAGAGCTTTTAGCATGTGGCATGGATAGGAAAGCTTCGCCATTTGCTATTGATCACATGTACATTGATAAGGATAAAATACTGTTCTCTATAATAGCTAAAAATCTTGGTGTTTATTTTGATGCGAAGTTGTCAATGACCCATCATATCAATCATTTGGCCCAAATCATGTTCTTGGAGCTACGCAGAATTAAACAGATTCGATCTTCGATCTTTTTTAAATGAAGAAGCTGTGAAAACTCTTGTCTCTTCTTTCATCCTATCTAGACTAGACTACTGCAATTCCTTGTTATATGGTTTACCCATGGACACCCTAAAGAGGCTTCAGCTGATTCAGAACAATGCTGCCCGTCTCATTATGAAAAAACGTAAAACTGATCATGTGTCACCCATGTTTAAACATTTACACTGGCTGCCTGTACAAACTAGAATACAGTATAAGATCGCTGTTTAATGCTACAAATGCATCCACGGCTATGCCCCTGATTATCTTAAAGGTCTTGTAAGTTTGTACACGCCTACGCGCAACTTAAGATCATGTAATAAAGCTCTGTTGTCAGTTCCGTGTAAACCATCAAGAAAAGACGGTAATTGAGCCTTTGTGCAATGTGCACCAGTAGTCTGGAATGCCCTTCCCCTTTCTATCAGGGAGGCTACGTCAGTAAATCAGTTTAAGACCCTATTGAAAACATATTTGTTCACGCTATATGAAGACCTTAATTAGTTTGTCTCAAGAAATGTATGCGACTACCGATGGCCAATGTATATCCTTTTTTTTTTCTTTAATTTTGTACATGCACCTTTTCTTTTTCTTCTGTTTGTTTTGAATTGTAAATGGATTATGTTTTGTACAAAATTGTCATTATGTCAGCATTGTTTGTTTGGGTAGATATACTGTTGTAAAGAGCTTCGAGCCTACATGTAGGAAGAGGCGCTAGAAAATAACTTCATTATTATTATTATTATTATTATTATTATTATAATTATTATTATTAATTCACCTTAGTGGACTCTTTCTTTAGGATTTGTCAAGAACACTGTAGGTGCAACAGGTTTCTCTTGATAAAACTAAGACGATGTGTTTACTATCTTATTTAATCAGGAAAAAAAAGCTGTTCGTAAAATTATATTTTGAAACACTGCTTCAAATAAGACTGTTCATACCTCTGAGCTACATTTTATTGAAAACTTGAGTAGACAACAGAAATATTGCGCTTTGCAACTTACTTTTGATTTTTCAGGCAATGTTGACCCTTTAGTTGTAGAGTCGGAGTCCTTCACCTCGGCAAGAATCACAGGAGTTGTGATGGTTGTGGTTGTGATATCTGTAAACGCAAGTGAGAATAAAACTTCACTGACATGGAAATTCATTTTGTAATTAAGTTTTTTTCTAACCCTGTGATATGTGCAGTGGGTCCTTTCTTGTTATTTTTTTTTTTTTCGCATTCTCTTGTTGGTACCAGTATTTTAAAGCATAAGTTAAAGAGAAATCTAGTGAGTTTTACCATAAGCTCCAAACTTGAATGAAATAAGTATTTCACTTTAAGGTACTGAAGTAAACTGAAGTATGGTCAAATTTTCTGATGCAGAAAACTAAAACAAAATATTTGAAGTCTTCTGGAAATTTAGGCTTAAAAATGCAATTCTTGTTCAGTTGTGCTTTTTTTTTTTCATGCACTGTCTAAAAGTCCATGTACAAACAAACACAAATTATAAGAGTAGGTGATATGACAAAATGAAATAAAAACTTGTACGAATTTGAATTGAAAAAACAAAAGGTGTAGCAGTGCCTTGATAAGACTTATGCTGACTGTGGTTTTTAAGAAGACAAAAATATTTTAATGTACTTCTCATTTAGTAAACTCCTCAAAGAGGTTTATAACTTTTTGATAACTTAGATATATACAAAAAAAGAAAAGCAGGGAAAGTTAAATAAAAAGCTAAAATATTGGAGACCTATGAACAAATAAAATTGCTAGTACAGTTTATTACAACATCTTTACAAGCTCACGTTTGGTTTTAACTGGCTTCACGACTGGTGATGGCTCTGCAAACACATTTTGGATCCGCTGTGAGGAAATAAATAACATGGGTGAGAAAACTGGCTAAAAACGAGCTAAATGATGTTTCAGTATGTTGACAAAAAAAGAAACTGATGATGGTCCAGTATGTTGACAACAGCCAAAAGGATGATGTTTCACTATGTTGACAACACAATAAATGATGATGTTTCAGTATGTTGACAACACAATAAATGATGATGTTTCAGTATGTTGACAACAGCCAAAAGGATGATGTTTCAGTATGTTGACAACACATTAAATGATGGTATTTCAGTATGATGACAACACAATAAATGATGATGTTTCAGTATGTTGACAACAGAAGAAATGATGTTTCAGTATGTTGAGAACAACCGAAATTATGATGTTTCAGTATGTCAACAGAAGAAATATTGTTTCAGTATGTTGACAATAGAAGAAACAATGATGTTTCAGTATGTTGACAACACAATAAATGATGATGTTTCAGTATGTTGACAACAGAAGAAATGATGTTTCAGTATGTTGAGAACAGAAGAAATGATGTTTCAGTATGTTGAGAACAACCGAAATTATGATGTTTCAGTATGTCAACAGAAGAAATATTGTTTCAGTATGTTGACAAAAGAAGAAATGATGATGTTTCAGTTTGTTGAAAAAAAAAGAAATGATGATTCAGTATGTTGGCAAAAGAAGAAACAATGATGTTTCAGTATGTTGACAACACAATAAATGATGATGTTTTAGTATGTTGACAACAGAAGAAATGACGATGTTTCAGTATGAAAACTTTATGTTTGTGCTCACACTAGAAATTTTGCTTTGAGACAAAAATGTTCAAAACGAGGTATCTTGATAGACTTTATAAAATAGATCCTGTGCATTTGGAAACACATGTCTCCCATCCAGGCTGAATGAGTTGGAGATGGAAACTTTTATCTACAAAGCCGTTGCTGTTTTAAACAAGACATTTCTCTTGTTTCCAAACGTCAAAATTCGTATGAAACTATCAATATTTTGAGGAAAGATATTAAAACTTTTTTCTTTTAAAATGTGGTGAAAAAGATAAAAAAGGTTACCTTTAAACTTTGTTTTCTCCAAAAAAAGGAAAAGAATTTCTGACTTCCAACTCATTCACCCTGGACTTGAGACACATACAGAAACAGACATTTTTACAGTTGGATATATTTCTTTAAATAATAAACTTCGCACCGCTACTCCTTCTGTAAGACTGCTAAACATAATCTTGAGCTATGCAACACTCTCATGTACCAACACACAAAACAGAGGGACTTTAAGAATTTAAGAAAAAAAAGTCTGTCCCTGACATGGAGAGAATCTAATCATCTTAACCTTTTTCAGGACATCCAATATCTTCTCTTGGATCTTGCGATCTTCTGGCGTGACTGAGAACTTCTCTTGTATGGTCATGAGATCCTCAAACAAGTCAGGGCTGGATGGAGGTCTGAAAAAAGATACCAACCAAAGGAACATATGAAATACGAAGCGATGAAAACGTCAAGCTCAAATGTCAAGCTGTTTATTTTTAAAGCCGTCTCTTTTTAAATCTGCTGCAAAATACTTCAGAGCTTCCAAATATTTTAGCTTGTAGCTCAAAGAATCATGACATCTCAATACGTTTTTCAAACTCCTCTCATTTGAAAAAATGATTAGTAATACTAGCGCTGTTAAAGAGTAATGAGAAAACACTTTTTAAAAATTAGAAAAAATTTGAGCAGAATATTTTCTTGACTATATTTAATTCCGGCTATAAGACTGCTGCTCTTTTCTACAATATGAATTTGCATTGCCAGAGCCTTTTTTTTACTTATCATCACTAATCATAGTATTTTTTTAATTATTCTTTTTTCATTTCTGATCCCAATATAATCATTACAATCGTTGAAAATTATGTAATCTCAAGAAAAAAATTTTTTTTTTTTTTAATAACCAGTCTTACTCTATAGATCCCTTTGCACAACAAACTAGTATGGTTACAACACAAACACCTTGTAAGACTGCATCCAACTTGAACAGTTCACTCATATGGCAGGTTGGTTGTTTAAATTTTAACGTCTTTTTTCAACTACAAGGTTATATCAGAGACGGCGCTTGGGACAATTGAAAGCGTGCTGCCACACTGTGATGTAACGAGCGCTTGTACACACCACACCCAGTCACATTATCCTGACACCGGGCCGACCAGACTTAGCACTAAATCCACAATGCCAGACACTAAGCAGATCAGCTGCTAATACCAATTTTAAAGTCCTTGGTTTGACTCGGCCGGGGATTGAACCCGCACCTCCCTATCTCTGAGCGAGTGTCTTACCGCAAGGCCACAGAGCCGGTCTCTCATATGGCAGACAACAGACAATAAAGGCATAATTCCATCACAAAACAAAGGAATACAACCAAAGCTGTAAAGTCTGAAGACCCCTGTTAGCAGAGGGCCTTACGTCAGTGGTAGGTCAATTTGAAGACCCCTGTTAGCAGAGGGCCTTAGGTCAGGGGTAGATCAATTTTCCACAAAGCTGTAAAGTTTGAAGACCCCTGTTAGCAGAGGGCCTTACGTCAGTGGTAGGTCAATTTGAAGACCCCTGTTAGCAGAGGGCCTTAGGTCAGGGGTAGATCAATTTTCCACAGTTGGATGTCCAGCATGAAAACAAGTTTTCCATATCCTCACACACCCCAAAGCCAACTTTAAAAAAAAAAAAGATACTATTTCAACATATCTTAGTAAGGCCATAGCTCCTCTGTGTGCTAGTGTGGCACTCGCTAAAATGAACACCCTTCAGCTAAAACAATGTTCCGGGCTCATAAGATTATTGACCAGTTCTCCAACAGATTCTAAGCATCATGGACAAAGTTTTCAGAATCCTCAGACATGCCAACCCTCCAACTTACTTGATGACAGTGTGCTGACCAATGATAAACTCCAGACTCATTGACAACGGATTCATGAAGCTCGACCACTCCGTCTCAACCTCCACATAGCATCCGTTACGAGTCCTCATCTTCATTGGCTCGCTCTTGAACGGTTGCCCCTTTGACGACATTACTGTTGTACATAAAAAAAATACGTGAAAGATTTAGAATTAAAAAAAAGAATAGGAGGGAACACAAGCACTCAGAAATCTGAACATAGGATACAGTAAGACAACTATGAACTTTCTCATCAGCAGGGCAATGTGTGTTAATAGCATTGACATAATTGTTTCATCAACGAGCATACAAACCGTGCAAACAAATGTTAGACACTGCAAGTACAGTACTGTTCAAGAAGGTAGATTTCCATTTCACAATGAACAATATAGTCCATGAGCTATTTTTTGCTTCTATCTCTGATTTTCAACAAGCCCTGAGATCATCGTTAATGATGGACTGGGCTTGTAAAAATTTCAATCAATCAATCTGATTTTCAAGCAGTTTGTAAATATCCACATATTACTTTTTACGAGTAATGTGTCAAGAGTTTTGATTTTTAAAAGGCCTTCTGAAAGTCCAATCACAAAAAAAAATCATGTCTTAATATCTTGTGTCTAGACAACCAAAAGGTTGCTGGCAAATTTTCTAAACAGATGTATAACTTTACTAAGCTGCTTGCGGCCACATAGAGAGAGAGCACTTACTTTTCTTGTGCACTTCTAGCAGCATGGGCAGATTATCTGGATGGTACAGGTCAAATATCTGCATGCCATTCAAATCTTGAGGAAGGAACCCGAGAAGGCCCACCGTGCTAGAAGAACAAATATTACCATCAGACACAGTTTGCTTTATTACGATTTGCACAGAGCGCTAGGGCTGAACTATGTAAAAATGCAGACCTGCCACCCTTTAAAATGGAAAATCGGTATGATTCAGCTAAAAAATCAGTATTCAGTGATCAAAAGTCTGTATAACCATGTACCAGTACTAACAAACTCTGACACTTTTTAGTAAAACCATTAGTACTTCAATTTCAATGTAGCCATCACAATTTAATTTGTTTATAAAAAAAATATAACAAAAATGTCTAACATTTAAGGACTACCATGCTCCATTTAATAATACAAAAGGCCAACTGTGAAGTATTTTGGCGCAGTACTGATATCTTATTTTCAGATAATTAACAAAAAAATTACAAAAACTGGGAAATTAACTCTGAAGTTTGGCCCATTAAGTGAGAGTTGGCAAGCAGTAAAAAATCACTAATTTGTAATAAAAATCAGAAAATCAGTATTTTTGAACATTTTGACCAAAAAATCAATATAATAGTACAATAAATACTGATTCAATCTGTATGAACGGCAGGTCTGATAACGGGATAACACATACATGACGTTTTGCTGGATAAAATATTTTCATACTATCAGACATACAAAACTGTGTGACATAAGTGGTAACATTAATCTGATGATGGCGAGTCAGTCCAAAAATATAGTACAGCCAATTTTTCTTTTTATGGCTAGGATATAGCATAAAATTTTGAAATTTTTCACTTTTTTTTATCATACCTATTTTGACTGTAACAAAAGTTCTTTTAAATTAACAATTGGTAAACATATTAAAGCAATTTTCATTTTAAATTTTCAAAGCTTTTATCATCTTTGCAGACATCAAAATATGATGAATACGGTAATGAATGGTTAGATGAGTCATAACAACTGAAGGCATCAATTTTAACCCTTGCCAATTCTCAAGCTACATGTGATATCATGATATATTGTGACAGCACAAATTAGTTTATTGAATTGTTTGAACAATATACCAACATTTGGGGACATTAAGTAACAAGGTTTTAAAGATTGAAACAGCAATAATATTATTTTCATCAAGGACTGGTTTTTAAGTTTGCATGCATAAAGCTTTGAAAAGAAAACAAGTTAGCCGTAAAACAATCTTTCTAAAATAGTATAGAGACTAAGTTTATTACTTACTTGGGGTCAGTGTAAGTGTAAGTGCAAAACAGCGAATGTCTCAAGCTGAATTTGTTTTGCTCTGGTACTCCTCCATCTGCAATACAATAACAACAGGTAAAATAATGTAAAATTTAAAGATATCCCAGCAATTTGGCTTTTTATATAAAAAGAACAAGAACTTTCTGGTACTTGCTTCAATTGTCTTTGAAGGGTCTATTAGATCAGAATTTTTTTCTTTCATTTCGATCCACTTGGGCAATTCACTAAGAACATTTTAAAACAAAACTTACTCCTTTTTTTTTTTAACTGCAGCCAGACAAAGATAATTCTTGCAAGTTTTGATATGTTTATAAATATTTCTATCTTCTCATCATAAGAGTCATTGTTTTTTAACGCTTAAATTATACTCAGATTTTGGATAATAATAATAGTATGAAATTTAAATACTTTAAAAGCCAGCTTATGCTTTTTTTTTCAGCCTTGTTCACAGAAAACTTAGTTTTATCTGCTGCTCGTTACGTCCAGATCTTCAATAATGGCTGCAGTTTTAGAGTTGGAGATTCAACAAGACAAACAAGACTTACCTAAATAAGCAGAAGTGAGTGGAATGCAGTAGATGATAAGAGAGCGTCTGTGTCGGCCAGAGCCATCATCCTCAACGTCAGATGAATCCACCGGTTTGCTCTTGACCATCATACGGAAAGGGCAGTAGGAGACAATATTCTGCAGGTTGAAGCCTTCGCCCAGCTTGCGAAAACGCCTATGGTGGAGAAAAATGTCAAAGCATAAAGAAAAAACTTAAATGTGATAACTTTTTTTTATGAATAAGTTTTCATTATTTTTTCAATGAATTTTTCATTGTCATTAAAACCCAGCAAACAGAGCAAATGTCTTGCTGATGATGATGAAAAAAAGCTTTTCTTTTGTCAAAAGCAGTTATCTTTTTCTGAGGCAGAGTTTTGTCTTCAAAGAAGATATTAACCGAAATGATGATAACTGGGGCATTTGAGTCCATAATTATCTTGATAAAAAAGTTACCTAATTCTTGCGTAAAAATATTTTGAGCCTTCGCTAGACGATCCAGCCGTTGAGGAGTTCGCAACCGACTCTGTAAAGAAGACAATTTTTTTAGATATGAATTGAAAGACAGTGAACATCAATCTAAAACAAACTTTGTTAAGTTGTATTCCCCATTTAAACATGTTTTAAACAGAGACAAACATTTTTCAAAAAATGAAAAGCTAAACTACACAAGGGAGCAAAATTGGAAAAACATTGTCGTGTGTCGAGTTTGAAAAAGAATACAAATATTCTCAAATGGGGAACAACGCTGCCGATGTTAATTTGACTACCTCTATCTTTTTTGTTTTGTTTAGATATTCCTACAGAAAGCACTTCCAAAATCGATTTTTAACAAATGTTTGTACCTCATCGGTTCTGAAGGTTAGATACTGATTAGTGAGGCCAAACACTTTACAATAAAAGTAGATATTGTTGTCATAAGACTAGTGGATTAAATCGATTTCCATCAGTACTATACAGCTTTAAAGCACAATGTTAAGTCTCTAAGGAATTAGATGCATTAAAAAAAAAGCAAATAGAAACTATCCAAGTAATTATTAGATGTACAATTTTAGTAAAACATTTTACTTGGCACTTGGATGATGCACAAAAGGTATAAAAATGTTCTTTATACAAAATATTTCTCTAACAATTGCTTGCAAGCCTCTATATAACTCTTGATTTCTCATCACCTGAATTTTCCCCCCAATCGTCATCCACAGAATGATGTGCAAGACAGCTATTTACTGTGTTGATATCTTTCTTTTTGAGGAAGTCTTTAAGCAGGCGACCTTTCCACCAATCCTAGTTTGAAAAAGATAGATTTACCAGATTAAAAAATATAAATCGGAGATCAATATCAATTTGAAGTTACAACTCCACAAGACCTAGATTTAAGGGATGGATACTACAGATTAGATAAGTCACCATTCCACCAACCCTTGTTTTAAAACCACAGACAACATAGATTAAAAAATGGAAATTCATCTATAAAGATTTGGAAAGCCATCTCTATGTACATACTTTCTTTCTAAGTGTTTACAAACTCTTCAAAGGCAATGAGATAATTTTCTTATTCTGTAGTGACTAGCTCATTGACATTTTAAAAAATCCACAGAAAACACTGCTAATCCACACAATTGACAGCCACATCCACAGATATGACTGCCATGTAATCTGAGCTATGTAAAGGTAATTGACAAATTATAGTACAAAAAGATATGCTTTGTTACCACAGGGTAGGTAATTGATACTAAAAATACCAGATGATATGTTTTGTTACGGCAGGGTAGATAACTGATATTAAAAGTAGAAAAAGATATGTTTTGTTACCACAGGGTATCCAAGGTGTTCCATCAGGGAGCCGGAAGCTTTTTGAACAACATGACTCTTGGGAGACACTGAGATAAACATATTGCTCTGGAATAACAACAAAAACATTTATAACACAGTGAAAGTCCGTTCTATAAAACACATCGCTCTGTAATTAACACGAAAAAAAAACAGCAGAGACATTTATAATACAAGAAATTCTGTTAAAAATTGTATGAAGTTATCCAATTTTGAGCAAATCATGGAAAATTTTGATTTAGAGCGCAGAGGGAAAGAGAAATAACTCTATTTTAAAGGTTTTTTTTTTCAAACTAAAATGAGCCACATCTAACTGATTTTCTCTGGTTACAAGACATGTTACAGACAGATACAGTTTGTTAAGAAAACCGTGCATGAAAGAGACAGAGGAAATAGGGTTTATCCTGACCTGGTCGAGTTTGTCTGTGTCGACACTGTGGTAGGAGCCGGTATGAGGGGGAGGCGTCTTGAACTGACTGCTCTTCTTCTCATTTTCTGGTTAGCACAAATAGAGACATTTTAACGGTTCACATTAGAACAACTAAAGATGAAGTGACTAATGAAAGTGTTGGATAGAAGTTACTGTAGAAGCAAAGCGTATGATGGCATGGCTCATCCTTAAAAAAAAAAAGGTGA
>BMAT01009977.1:299398-311099 GCA_019649035.1 Elysia marginata | reverse complement strand
ATACTGCTCAACATGAGGTCTGATTCTTTCCAATACTATCTTAGATACATATTTAGAAACACAATTTTGACAAGAGGAACAGGATATTTCTAAATTCATCCACTATTGATGATACTCTTCTCAGGAGGAATGATATTGCAAAAGAAAACATAAGAGCCTGTTCCTAAGTACGAACCGTTATAATTTTCCTGTACATCTTGCGTGCAGAACAAAACATCATATCATCAATCTTATATGCAGTACAAAACATCTTGTGTGCAGTACAAATCATATCGTACATCTCGTATACAGTACAAAACCTATCGCACATCTTGTATGCAGTAAAAAAACAAATCGCATATCTTGTATGCAGTACAAAACATATCGTACATCTTGTATGCAGTACAAAAGATATCGTACATCTTGTATGCAGTACAAACAAATCTCACATCTTGTATGCAGTACAAATCATATCGTACATCTCGTATACAGTACAAAACCTATAGCACATCTTGTATGCAGTACAAAACCTATCACACATCTTGTATGCAGTAAAAACAAACCGCATATCTTGTATGCAGTACAAAACATATCGTACATTTTGTATGTAGTACAAAACATGTCGTACATCTTGTATGCAGGACTAAACATATCGTACATCTTGTATGCAGTACAAAACATATCGTACATCTTGTATGCAGTACAAAACATTATATCGTACATCTTGTGTGCAGTACAAAACATTATATCGTTCATCTTGTGTGCAGTATAAAACATTACATTGTATATCCTTGAGAGCGCATCTTTGTCATTTTGTATTTGGCTGCTTTGTAGGTTTTCAAATGATAATTGGTGATAATGAATATATCATTAAGATAATGTTGAAATAAATTTAAAATTAAAAGACTATTATAGAGAATATGCAAAATTATCAACACAAACCTATAGTCAATCGAAAAAATAATGTTGTCTATTACGTATCGAAATTTAAAGTAATTTCTGATGTGTATACAATTTGAAACAGATCTGAAAAATATATAGCCGTGGTTTGCATAGCTATAGTGTGACTAAATCTCCACCATCGAAAAAATAAATTCACTCCTTTCAAAGCTGTTTAATTCGTAATAAACCTGAAAACGAGTGTCAATTTACAAATAGGCCAAAATATTTATTACAAAAGTTATTTGAAAAATGTGTAAATTAAAAGCAATAACAAATTTTTATTTCTTCATTTTAACGAGCTAATACACTAAATAGTTTGCAGGAGAAGTGTGAAAAACAATTTAAGTCGGCACATTTATTGTTATGATGCTGACCCCAATACCAAACAAGAACAATGATTGGACTCGAAGGTGTCAAAAGTAACCAATTAAAATTCTTGGGAGTGTCATGACCCAAGTAAATTATACAAAATGTTTTGTAATAAGGTGTCAAAAATATTTTACCGGTGAGAATGCAGTCTTTTAAATGGGAGACTCAGAGATAGAAGATCCGGAGGCGATAGCATTCAAGAGATAGCAGAGAAAGAGAAAGAAAGATGAAGACAGTCACAGAAACATTGAGAAAAAGCGCCAGAAGCGGAAAATAGAACAAAGTGGCTAACCGCGAATAATATCAAATATAGAGAGATGCTAATGAGCCGGTCTCAACAATGATGAGACTCAGACACAGAAACAAAGATGTTCTTACGGCAGACCATAGCTGATTGAACGATTTTACAAGCCCAGTCCAGAAATTAAATTTGTTTTTCAGAGACAAAATTATATCTTGATCTGAGAACTCGTGCACCTTTTTGTTAAAATTTTGTAATTTAAAATGTTTTTTTCTCTACTCTTCACGACCAGCTATGCTTTTAACATATCATGATCTTAATCTGTTACGGACAAGAACATTTTTTACAAATTATGTTTTCTGTTCAAATTTGTCCTGAGCGTACATAGTGTAAGAAAGGGTTGTCAATTGTGTTGAGTTTGCTATGTCCTGTTCTGCCGCTGAATTAACAAAAATCGTATTTAAACTTTCATGCTTATTTTAAGCATCTATAAAAATGTTCTAGTTAAAATTCTCCGATGGCTCTATAGTTCGATGTCAGTGAAATATACAGGAGCACATCAGACGACTAACCAAAAACTGATATAATTTCGACGCGCTGATACATTGGTGGAAAAAAGCAGCACATAATAAATTTTAATGTTTTCATGCAAGGTGATGTCGATACTAGGTAATTGTCGTTTTCTTTCTGTGTCGCATAGGTTTTGGACTAACGCGGATAATGTTTACGTCGGCCGCTTTATAAAGATCTTCGCTAGACTGGTTACACTTTAGATATGCCTTATATAAGAATGGCTATTGTACATGTATTTAGGCTACAGTATTTGCAAATGAGCAGGCAACATTCCTTTTGACATTCGTTCGAGAAAATCGGCACAAGTCAGTTTTTTTTCAACATACTATCTCTTGAAAGCTCAGGCATCTTTTTCTCCTTTTCCAAGTCTTGTTTCCTTGCAGAGGGGATAAATATTTGTGGAATGTTCCTTGATTATGATGGTTTACTCTTAAAGGAATTTGCAGATGTTTGGGTGAGGAGTTGTGGACTTTTATCCGCAGTATTTGAGTTAACTTTCACAGGAATTAGTTATGCTTCCGCTACCTTTGCCTGTCCAGATGTATTGATCTATAGATAACCCTCTTGCTCTTCAAGCCTCAAAAACGTATCGATACCTGTTGCGGTTGGTGCTCAGATACAAGAGTATCAAAGAAAAAGGATAGAAAGAAGGATTAACAGTTAGTCCTCGCGAATGCATCCAGACATGCGCTGGTTGTTGTCAAAATTAATATGATTTTGGCTTCACGAAAAAAATCTTTATCACTTGACTTCGCTCAGCCTAGAACATCCCTGCATGGTCCATCGCTTTTCAAATTAGAATTGGTTTATGCAAACTCCGTCCATTATTGAATCGTTAGTTCAACCAATGCCATTGCGCCTCGTAAAAATGCCAATCTTATTTTGTTAGATTACTCATTGACGACAAAATGCGCCCTTTTCTAAATAATTTATGAAATCAGTAAACCAAACAAAGCACTGCATAACGGAACCAGCAGCACAGAAAGAAGGATGTTTACGCAGAGCCCATCCAGGCCAGGTCAGATTGATGTTGGATAGACTGCGAGCACTACCAGGTCTTACGACATTCCTGGTCCCTGACAACAGATCTGTAGCGACAGGTCTGGCCCCTGTCCCGCTAGGCTCTCAGCAGCAGTCCCAGTTATGACCGTTATGACATCTAAACGAGCACTGTATTTTGACAACAGAATAAGCCGTGCTTCAAAACATTCTCTACAGACAGGATATGTGATTTAAATTTTAAAATAAATACATTTTTAATGAGAGGACAATCAAACGGTAAAATCCAGACGCAAATGTTTTTAAGCATACTGCGCAATCAGATATGTATAAAAACAACGGTGCATTTATCTTCCCAACACCCTCTTTTCCCCTCTTTTTCAACCCAAACTGCTCTTTCCTTTGGGTCTCCTACACTTTCACATAGTTTACACACATGCTCCTTTTTGCATCTTTTAAGCTTTTTTAGAATAAGAATAAATGCATACCTTAAATATTTCAAACATTTCTGATTTTTTTCAAAGATGTAGCACTATAAGAAAGGTTACCATTCTATCCATCCCCTTATCGATGCTGTACACTCATCTTTAAGGCCGCTGTTTTATTTTGAGACAACTTTTTATCGTCGAATTCGTTGATACGAAAGTGCAAAGGCTGCAACAGTTCTTACATTGAAAACAAAAACGACTTCAAAGCTATCAACCTAGGCAACGCTGCGAAA
Source organism: Elysia marginata (assembly GCA_019649035.1). Taxonomy (NCBI): domain Eukaryota; kingdom Metazoa; phylum Mollusca; class Gastropoda; family Plakobranchidae; genus Elysia; species Elysia marginata. The sequence goes on along the minus strand of BMAT01009977.1, from coordinate 307,275 downwards.
CTGTAAACATTGTTATCCTACAGCAACACAGAGAGCTATAATTATTAAGCCATAAGTATACAGATAAAACGTCTTAAACTTTATCAATCTTTTTACTTTATTTGATCCACCCCTAAAATCAGAACGGCGTGACCTGGTAACTTCAGTCACTAAGTAATGGGCTGTTTGTAATTATAAATTTACACTATAATAGTGCTGCGTTCCGCTAGTTTATTTTCTGTGGCGGGCTCTTGAAAACACGCTGAGAACTTCAACGGTACGAAACTATTTAGAAAACTTTACGACTCAGTAATTTTTTTTCGAAGTATTCTAGTACAGCTTGCAATGCTGTTTTATCTTGAACACAGACAACTTTAGCTTATGTTTCTGTGCGAACCTTTGATTAGAATAAAAACCCAGCAGTTAACAGGATTCGATTCTGCATTAACCCTTTTGTTGCGACGCGCGACAATTTCTTCAATCTTCACTCTGTCTTGACCTGGAATCAACAACGTTTTAAAATTCTGATGCCAGCAAAACCAAAGTAGGGACTACTGAAGTGTTGGAACTGGAAAAAGAAATGCACGTCTTCCAGGACAAAACAGACGGTCACTGTGTAGACACACGTGATTGGATTTGAATTCGAGGTAAACAGTCATAGAGACATCAAGCTAAAAAGTCTTAATAATTGAAAAAAAATCAATGAAGGCTCATTAAATAGTACTTTTCCAGATTCAATTATAGTTAGTTCTAAACAGGTGATCAAGGGCTAATTATACTAATGACCTAAAGCACCTGTTACTTGATTCGCGCCCATGTTTTTGAGCGCGTCTTTGCGCCGGCGACACAAATTTCAAGTCTAAAATAGCACAGCACTTAAACCCTCCTCTCGCTTTCTGTCTTTCTTCCCAAATTTCCATTGCTGGTAGCGGCCGCCGATGGCTTGCACCGCGCTCTGTTTGCAAGGTGAAAGAGAGAGGGAGAGAGAGTGGCGCACCAGCGGGCACCACGCGCAACCCGCGTCGAGTAACGCTGTGTTTTAATTCGAAGTGTTTTTATTCGTAGAGAACCATCTCCAATAATAATTGGTCTGGAACCAGATCTAACGCGACTGTCAACCACTGCCGTAGCTGTGACGAATTGTTTACAAACGTTCGTTATGACAAATAACGAGCATACATTCAGCAATCAGAGACGTAGCAGCTTCAATAAATAGCTTTTCTGCGCTATTCTTGTTCTTGTGTTGATTTGTCATGTCTTAAACAAGCAAAGACAGACAACTTTCGTTCTTGATTTCTCCCAAAGGATTAACGAATTTCGGATTACTTTCTGCTCCACGACAAGACTGGATTAGTTGCGGAATACTATGTAACAGTTTGATAACCTTTCTACTGGTGAGTTGTGGTGGCTGAGTGGTCAGTGAACTCGCCTAAGCGCCTTCCACGTGTGAAGTGCATTGTTAAGAGTCATTTAATTATGCCGAATATATTGGTTTAGGCCAGTCATGTGCCCAAAAGAGCTGTATTAAAACGTGAATTAGAATATTATACCGCCATTATAATTTTTTTTTTAAAGTTGCCCCTTAATTTTAAATCTGTTTGAAACTGGTCATATCGCTAAATAGAAATCGCATGTTGAACAAAGAGAGAACGTAACAACAGTGTGACGACATTTATAACAAAACAATAAAAATTTGCTTGGTAACATGTGTGCTCGAAATTTAACTGCATTATTTTCGCAATGGCTGCTGTTCGCCTTCGATTAATTTTCTTCGCTTTGCGTTTATAACCTGTTTCCACTAGGGTTTTATGCGATAAGAATAACAACGCGGAAATCGGGGAATTCTATTTCCCTTCCCCAGTCAATAGGCCTACTTAAAAAAAATTAAAAAACAAAATTCTCTTATACGTAGCTTCATGGATCTTTCAAATCTCAGCTCAAGTTTAAAAAATACCAAAGCAAATACGCAAAGTTTGGACCCAACATCGTGATGAAAATAGAAACAGCTACGTCGTCTTAATGGATGTATACATACAGCTTACGTTAACATCAGAGTCGACATTATACCGTTAGAATCGAAAATTTTCCATCATAAAAACGAAATAGAGTCGCGATTCAATGCGTACTATACTACAATGTGTTTGAATTTGATGGTGGTGCTAAAGCAACAACTGCAAAGAGAATAGTTATTGTAGTTATGTAAACGTAGCAGTAGCTATATTATTAATAATGATGTCAATGATAAAAGTTATATTAGTATTCATAATAATGATGACAGTAGTAGTAGTCGTAGTAGTAATAGTAGTAGTAGTAGTAGTAGTAGTAGTAGTAGTAGTAGTAGTAGTAATAGTAGTAGAAGAAGAAGTAGTAGAGGTAGTAGTGTAAGTAGTAGTAGTAGTAGTAGTAGTAGTTGTAGTAGTAGTAGTAGTAGTAGTAGTAGTAGTAGTAGTAGTAGTAGTAGAAGTAGTAATAACAGCAGTCACGTTGTAAGAAGTGGGCCGATCACTAATTTCAATATCAAGAGTAGTAATAATATCTCTAGTAAATGTAGGAGTTGTAATAGGTGAACCAGATGGTGAATGCTTTAAAGGATATACAGGGAAATTATGCTATAACAACACATCAAGAAAACAATGAATAATGCAATGGTTTTTTGTCGACATAATGCACCGAGAACGTACCGTATCACACGAACGTAAAGCTTTGCGTAACGGATACGCTAACCGAACATACTGCTTACATTTACATTCTTATGTCGAATAAGGCCACAGATCTTTTTTTTTTCAATGGGATGCGTACCTAGAAACACAGTGGCCCAGTAACAGAACCCTGCATTACGAATTGTTTAATCAGGGGAATAATCAATTTTACTCCGATGCGGTATTGTTTTATACAATAGTTTTACGCGAATACAAAAATTCACAAATTCGAGTCACGTCGTGTTGGGTTTAAGGTTTAGGATTTTCCCGAAAAAATCATAATTCTTGTTCTTGATTATCATACCCGGTAACCGTTATGCAATATCTTATAATTCCATGTTGTAAATGTTGTTTTCGGTCAAAGCAGGTCATCTGAAAACACTAACAACGTATCCAGTAATTTTGTCCTGTAATACATATCCATTTTAAAGGAATTTTTGTGTGGCTAAACAATGCCGAAACCATAAATATTGTAAGTTAAAAAAGAGAAAAACAAGGGTTTCAAATATTTCTGTCTTAGCTATAAATATCCCGCGTGTAAATCCTACATTTAATTGCGCAAACTATTAAAACGTTTTTGCTGTGTTTAGACATTTCCGTAACAAGACAGAAGGGCACACTCACACATTGAATGAATGAAGTGTAATTGAATTAAAAAATAAGAGCACTTCTCTACTAAAATCAATTACATAATTATTTTCATGACCTTTTATCGTAAATTGTGATGATAACCTCGCACTACTCATGGTTCTTTTTAAGCTAGTTGAGAGAATTATTTACCATCAAGAACAATGACAACTCAAAAGCTTACCAGGATAAAAGAAAGAAAACTATTCAGTCACTGACGAAAGGTTTGGGCGTATATCGTAACTTCTTAAAATACATTTGATAAAATCAGATTTCGATAAGTAAATAAGACGATAAAATCGCCTTAGGACTTAAGGCATCAACCGAGGGTAACTTTGGTTTCAGAAAACCAGAGGAGAGTTTCGAGAGAAATCCACTATTGTGTTGGGAAGCTTGCTAAGCATCTTCTCTAGTGACGCTATGGCTCGGCGCTCATCATCTGTTGCCAGCGCCTCCAAGGTGAAACCCATATACCTCACCCAAGCCGGGGTGGCGTTAATTTTGCTGGTTGTGTCGTTAGGGCAGATAAGTGTCCACGTCGAAGGCATCACCGCTCCTTACGTGAAGCGGATATGCAGACGGATTCCAATCCACACCACCGTGTTTAAACAGGAAGGAGACAATGGATTCAGGATTATACTGGAAGGATTACCTAGCGAGGATACCTACAGACCTGGAGAGACCTATACTGGTAGGCGAATTCTGCTTCATTTAGTCTACGTCTTCTCTGACAACATCGTCATCAGTATATTCGTCAATAAAAAGCTTATCATCGCCGTTATCTTCATACTCATCAACATGTAATCATTATCTTTTTTCTCTTCATTATTAACACCATCATGATATAATCATCATCATTTTCGTCTTTTTCATCATTATTAACACCATCATGATATAATCATCATCATCTTCGTATTCATCATCATTATTAACACCATCATGATATAATCATCATCATCATCATCATCATCATCATCATCATCATCTTCCTATTCTTTTTCTTTTTCTTTATCTTGTTCTCCTTCTTCTTCATTCATCGTCATGGACCACCACCATCATTATCGTTGTCGTTATTATTATCTCCTTCTGCACACTATTATCATCGTTGTCGCCAAAGTCATCATCACAGTCACTTTCATGGTCCGCATCAGCAACATTCTTGTATCTTCAGCACTATTCTTGTCTTATATGTGCTTTTGCTGTCATGTTTCTCCCACGTCTTTCTCTTAGCCCCTATCGTTAAAATTGAATAACCAAACTGTAATATTCCAACAAACGTCTACTGGCTACTATACAAACGAAATTCAATTGTTCACCTTTGCTAAACTTTAATGGTAGAGCATTGACAAGATGTTCAGAAACTCCTATTTTAAATTTAGCTCAGCTTGTTGAGGATATGGACATCTCACCCAGGGGTCCACCCACTTGAACATTTTGGAAGAGAGGTTCATTCCACAATACACAATTTGTAATACTTTTCCGCGTCTTTTTTAGCGTGGAGTCTATTTGTTTTATGATCTGTCACCTGTTTCTTGCTATAGAATATAATATTAAGTTTCAACAATTTAAGTGTTACACATTTGGGTTAGCTTGAGATCCTCCCTTAACCGGAAATTCCCGGATATTACTGACGCAAAAGTCGGATTGAAGTGGCGCAAAATCCCACGGTAATTTCGGGTTACGTGTCTTGGAGTAGGAAGAGAGGGTTGAAACAAAACAGATAAAACGAGTGATAACACAAAAAAAAACCGCCAGACTTGGACTCAGATTTTAAGCTCATATTAAATTTCGTCTGGATTCAGACTCTCCAACGAGACACAGTCTATGTGGAGTGTTGGGCCAGCGGTCTGGAGTGGTTGACAAACAAGGTAGCGACTCACTGGTCGAGTCACAGGCCCACCCCTGGGGTTTTAGTCTGGAACTTTTGTCTATGTCAGTGCCTGGTCTACTGTGCTACCTCTTGTTTTGGAACCGTTCCGTCTCCCAGGTGTCCTGATGGTATCTGTGTGTTGCGTCTCCTGTGATGTTGACGCTGACAAAACAGTAAACTAAGCCTGAATCTTATCAGTAGAAAACACGGTTTGACAAGATAAGGGTAAAAATACTAAGTTGCATTGCAAATGGATTCTAAGTAAAAAGTACGTTATGAGTATTATGCTTTGTAGAATATTAGATTTGTTATTTATAAAGCCAGCAGTATAAATGTACTGACTTGTTTTCATGTGTACTTAAATGTGTTCTTGGGACATGGCTTTAAGATTCCGAACCTCTCAACAATTAGTCAAGTACAAAGCGTTTATCGAACATCACAATTCTGCTTATTTTTCTTCTTGACATTTTCCTATTCTTTTCCTCTCTATTATTTTTTCTTCTTATTATTTCATTCTTGTACTCAATCTTTATCATTATCTTTTTCTCTTCTTCGCCTTATTTTTATGTTGCTGATGTATTCTTTTTCTCCTTTGTCGTGTTGTATTCTTTTTTTTCTTCTTACATTTTCTTCACGTGCCCTGAGCCTCTGAAAGGTGCTTATGACTGGAAAGCTTTTTAGCTGAAATACTCGACATAATTGTCTTGATTGGCTAACTCAAGCGTGACTCCAGGCATTCTGAGCACTCACGTGACCCACTCGGCACTCACCCAGATGCCAGGTCCTCAAACTTTATTGCCCTACCGTTAACAGTACACCAACAACGCGCATGCGCTGTACAATTTCTGTAAGGATTCCATGCCGCCGCGGGCATGCTTGATCCTGGGACGTCTGTCTGTCTGTAGAGCCAACACGATCCGGAGCTGACGCCACTCACGCCAGTCGAGAATCGATCACGATTCCCTTCAAAGAAAGCCTTGCATAATTTAGTGTCAGACAGGACAAGAAGTTCGATCTTTAACCTGAACAATCGGTCTGAGCATTTAAAGCTCAGTTAAAGTCAGAGGGCTCCAACGTCTATACAGAGAAAGCCACCGATTACTGTGAAATTGCCCATTAGGAAATTCTAGCTTTGTTCAGTCGCAGTCTGGAAAATGTCCAGGATTTGATGCCATTTTAAATTACATTTAAGTGCTCCAGGATATAGAACTTTGTTTCTAGTTCTTGTCCTCAATTTATTTGTTTTTAATTGTCTGTCTATACCCTTAAATGTCTTTCTTTTTTATCAAACTTTTCTTCAACACCTCAAAAATTGTATGCCTACTATTTAATTCTATATAATCATTCATTCACCTTTCAATCTTTTCTTTGTTTGCATCTTTCTTTCTTTCTCTATGTCTGTCTGCCGGTTTTTTTAATCGATTTATATCATTCTGTGCAACTGGTGCGCATTCCGCAAACTTTTTAGTTTCGTATGAAGGTAAGGTGGCGGGCACAAAAATACATATAGGTCTACATGTCACTGAATCGAGAGTTCAAAGTTGACTTGATATGCAAGCATGTAAAGTACTAGTTATAAAATAGAATTATATTATACCAATGTAATTGTCTGTCAGCTTTAAATTATACCTTTTCCATGTCTGATCTGTATGATTGGTTCATTGTCTTTAATGGAACCTACAATTATTATTAGTAAGCCAGCAGTGTAGGACTGTGATGATTGACAATCTAAGCATTGTGTTAAAACGATGTGAGAGTAATTATGTAGGGCGACTCGAGGCAGGTCCACTGGTCCAGGCCTTGTGTTACATGTAGTAGCTGATCCTGACCTTAGACGACACGGACCAGGTCTCGCTATCAGGACTTCCTATCTGGTTTATCTCAGTGGTTTATCTGTTGACACGGCGGTTATCCCGATTAGAACAGACGTTGGAACACTATTATGCCAAGAGAATTAATATTGTTCTGTATAACTGTTTTATTCACGAAGATAACCTAAATCCTGCTTTAATCCTATACACTATAATACAGCACATGTAAAATTTCTTCCCCTTTCGACGCAACAAGATTCAGTATGTCACTTCACTTAGAGTCTAAAAGCTAATCTAACCCATCGCGTTATTAAGAGAGGTAAATTAATAAATTTCTTACTGATGTTTAATACTGATCACATAATTGTAATTTCATTTCTTCTCTCCAAAGCAGTCATTATTGTTATGAAACGACTCGATCATGATTCGCTAACTTGCGAGCATGCTTTTGCTAAAAGCAGTTTGTAGAAATATTGAGTTTGTAGACACATATTGATTGCTTGTCAAGTGTAATCGTATTGTTGCCAGCTGCAGCTGTAAGATATCACTAAATCTATACAATAGAATGGACTTCGATTACTTTAGAAATACCATACTTGAATGTGAAGTATGCAGCAGTTGCATTACTTTAGTTAGGCCTATCTTATTTTGATATGGAAGGTTTTGTTGCCTAAACGTCATGAAAAAGGCAACATCTAACCAAAACCAGTATTAGGAAACAGAGAAGTAAAAAACCCCCAGCAAAATCCACATCATTAAAATCAAAGCCCTGTTATTTCTATCTCGAGACTTGATAGGTTTTCTCTCCATTAATTACAGGGACAACACACTACAAAAATGTAAGTTATGTCTTTTTAGCCGTTGGACAGCTCAGAACTTATTAGTTTCAGC
>BMAT01009977.1:282723-298068 GCA_019649035.1 Elysia marginata | reverse complement strand
ATAGCCAACGGTTGTCTCACGAGTGTCAAAGTCTGTCAGGCTCCGTTACGCTCTTACTAAACACATCTACAATACCCATACGATTCTAATACCTTCATCTTTTGGTAAACTTTCTCTGCTTCTCAAGGAACAAGTCTTTTCTGTCATAAAAGAAATCTTTTTATTCTGATATGCAAACTGCAGCTGCAGTCAGAGAAATGTTTAGATCTCGTGTTAAGTTACTAGAGAAGTGCTAGATCTAGTGCTTGTAGCTCCTTGTGCCCTGACCCGTGCAGCCGTATTGCGGTGGAGCACTGTTTTATGTAGCACGCCTGGGAGACAGCAGTAAAGAACTTGAGCGAGTTTGACTTGTCAACGTGATTGTATCCTCCACCTACCGACGCATAAAGCTGCCTTGTCAAAAAGACTTAACATCAAAGTGTTTAAATACGCAGATCTTATCTAGTGCGTCCCCGGTCCTAATCATGGAGGCTTTTTGATATCATTTTGAGAAGAATCAATGATAGATTTGTTTTTAATTGGTAGGTCATGATAAAAGAAGGGGTTTAAAGAGTATCTGAGCTTAGTAACTTTTCAAAGAAAAGTTAATGTTTGGTATTTCACAATTGGCCAAAAAAGCTTAACACCTTCTCTAGATGCAAGGTTCGGTTATATAGTGAATAGTAGTAAAAAAATCTAAATGTTATTATTGTTGCTTCGAGGCACTTTTAGTTGCAGTATTCGTCTTCGCATTAAAGTTTAAGTACTTGCAAAATGGACTTTGAAATGTACACTATTTCAATGAAAGATTCGGTTGACGGTTCGCTTACAAACTAGGTAAACGAATAGGGTAGAGAATCGGTTTCGTAAGTTTTGCAGTGTCAGCTACGACGCGTAATATTCGACTACGGGAGAGAAAACCCGATTTAAAAGATCTTATCCACGTTCACAGAGCTCGATCTACGGGAAAATGACAATCTGCATTCTTGCAAAGACCTTGAATAAATCATTTCACCTGCATCAAATCTGCCGTATTAGGTGTTTTAAGTGGTTTGAGTCCCTATTTCATAGATACAAAGCGCTGTCTTTATGGTTATAAGATTCATACCTCGTGCACTTTGTAAAAGAAGTTTTTACAAGAAAATGTATCACCAAGAAACCGACAAATATCCAAGAACACCAACATTTTTATGTCACTCTTTTAACAGTTTCGAATAAAAAAAAGTGTTTATAGAATCATAAAAAGAGAAAAAATGTTTGTGCTCAAATTGTAACCCAACTGATTATTATAGTTTTTATTATATTACTATAAATCAATATCTGTTATTATATATCTTTATGCTCTTATCCCTATTCCTCTTAATATAGCCCATCACTCAAAATATCGACTTGTTTGGTTTTTGTATATTTTGATTTCTGGTCTATACTATCTTCAAATGCAGAGCCAGCAATTCAAAAGCACCTATAATTTTACTAAAATGATGACATTATAATTATAAAGTGTAAACTTTTTTGGTATCTTTGAAGAGCTTCCACTAATTGCTATTGTTAAATGTATGTTGGACCAAGTTTGTCTGTCTGGAAACAAATAAAGAGGACAAGAAATGCTGAAGATGACTTTCCAACTTTTTGGCGCAACTAACAATGAACTTCCGAAAACCGTTTTAAAACTCAACTCAAGTTGATGTTTTCCCGCACTGCTCTATAAACGTCGTTATCTCTAAGTTTTGTCAACGTCATTTGACAAAAAAAACCCCAACAAAACAAAGTCATTGTAATTTAGTTGCAGATCTATTTTAATGCTTTAAATTGCTCCAATTGTTACATAAGACGACAAAAATTAAATGTACCCGTGTTTATAAATAGACAAACTGAAAAAAATTCAAGAGATCAAAAACAAAAAAAACAAAACAAAAAAAACATGTACTATGGTTACGAATAAACTTTTAGATTGCCGTCGTAAAGTTGTGAGAGACGAACATAAATCTGATCCTGACTTTGACATGGGCACGGCGGACATCACCATGCACATCAATGACATCACATTGGAGTTGTGGACCGCCCACATCACAGGCCCCAGGGGAGGGGACTCAAGTGCAGAGGTCAACATCCCTTGGGGACTGGCACAAACCTCGTGAAGAGCTAGCACACCACACTCTCTAGCTAGCTTGTCTTTGCTCAAACGATGAAATCTTGTGTAGACTTTAGGTAATTCGCGGTACCTATCCCACCTTATACATATTTCATTATTTAGTCTCTTGTTTGTCTATCCCACCATTTCGTCCACTTGAAATAAACCGAAGAAGACCACACAGCGGTAGTAAATCTGTCACGTGAATCTTTGCCCTGATGACACCTAGGTTGGTGGAAGTATACAGACCAAGTGATATCGTCGCAAACGGAAGCTTTAATCTAAAAATTTGAAATAAGTTTTTTTCTATAACAGCAGATAAAGTTGATTTTGCGGGGACTGTTTTTTGTTTCGGAATACTTAGGCAACTTTTGAAAATCTTGACGCGCTGAAAATGAATGTTGTTGTACCTAGTTCGTAAAAATTGAAAATGGTGTATGTTGAGTGAAAACACAGACACGCTTCATAACTCTTTTTTCTCTCGATGGGTTGTCTGATTAATAATCTATGTGATCAAAATAGAATTGAGCTTAAATTAACAACTCTAACGGAAAACGCCTAATTTAAGACCATAACTCTTAGTAAATGTAAGTCAAGGATGGTGATAATCGTGTTTTTGTGTGAACAAGACAGAACTGCAAGCGAAATTTAATGACGCACTGGCATCTGAAAATGTGCTTTCACTGCTCGAATGAAATGAATTTTATTGGTCGACGCGCAAGGCACATGTCCTTAAATGTTAGCAGTGTACTCTGGAGATCGTCTCACCATTCCGTGTTCCCTGAAGATTCAGTAGGTCATACTATAAACAGTCAGAGCAAGCTTTCAGGGAGAAGCCGGTGAAAAACCCTTGCATTGAGCGTGCATTGGACGGACAGTGGCGCCACTGACTGTCAAAGTTTAGCCTCAGGGCACAACACTCCCTCAATATTCTCCAATTGTACAGAGTGATGTCTCTATAGCGGTTTCCTGACACCATGGTGTTCACTGCTTAAAGGAGCATGCCAAGCAAATGTAAACCATTCTTCTACCAGTGCGAATCACTACTCGTTCGTTTTGAGGACCTTGGCGCTTTTAAAAAAAGCCCAAAGAAAAGGAAAATGAAACTGCATTGAGTATTAAATTAGATCTCCCTTCGTCTTTTTTTCAAATTGCATCACCACTAGCCATTTCCTATCTCAAGGACATCGCGTTCGCATTATTCAGCTTTGCTTAAACAAATATTGACATCATTAAGCATTGGTGGTGGTGTTTGTATTGAATCAAAACGCGTTACGACGCGTCTAATAAAAGATCGAGATTTCAAGAGAATCTTTTCAGTTTATCAAATACTCTTAAATGCTACGAAATCTCATAAAACAGCAACAAAATATGTATAAACTTACATTTTTTCTCAGTATTGCAACATAGTTGAACATACTCATTCTGCTGCTTGAAAACATTTATACGTTAAGTGTAAGTCTACGGTTAACCATTTTAGGGGGGTGTAAGAGAAACTTTCCTTTCTCCTCTCACTTTTAACTTAGCGTCATTAACACTTACAGGATTTTTAACGCAGAATTATCATTCAAAAGGGAGGCCCTTTTTGTCACTTCACAAAAGATCAAGAAAGATTTCTCAGTCTCAAAGAGGTTCCGAGTTTTCCATTGAATTTGATCCACAAGGAGTTCGGAAAAAATAGACACAAGAATTCAACTGTTTTATGTCGCGATTGATTTGAATTTTAAACAGAGGAAAGGTACAGTGCTGTTAAAGAGAAAAAACACCAAGATAATGACGTCTTCTCTCACTAGATCTAACATTAACGTCACAGTCTGAAGCTATGAAGCCATCTGATTGTTGTTCATGAGTAGGTGGGTAGGGCAGTTTTTTGGTGAGTGCATTGAACAGTATTGACATTTCAGAGCGGTCTCCTTTGATTACCGATGTAGACAAAGTATCGCAGTGGCCGTATCAAAAGGATTACGACTCTTGCAACCCTTGTAGCCCTCTCAGCCAGGCTTGTCCTCACAGAGTGTGTTGACACGCTGCCTTCGTGGAAGTCACTAATGTTTCAAGAGATATTCAAAATAAGTTGAAGGGTCCGTTAGTCTCTTTGCATTTCGGACAGGTTACCTTCTCCACAGCGATATATATATTTAAAACGCTCTTGACTTGCTTTTGTTGCAATCTTTGATCCTGCTGTTCAATTACTTTTCCTTTTGATGTAGCAGTTAACTCTAGAAAATCGACTCCTTCATTTTTGTCAATTTTTACCAGATCTAAAAAAACCTTCAAATTCAGAACCACCTGTTCGAAAGCCCATAATATATTTAAGTGAATATGTATGACATGTAAGTTGTTTGGTTTCTTTAAATATTCTTATCTAAAATGTGTTATCAGGTGCTGTTGTACATATTGACCTTGTCTTAGTATTTTTGCCCAGGGTTAAAAGTTGTCATCAAAGTCTTTCTTGCCCACAATTGCTAATGTTACAGGTTCTGTGGAACGCTCTTAACACATTTAATCTTAACTTTCTCTTGTTGACCAAACACTTATCAGTTGATAGACTTGGTCGACAAGGAAACAAATCTGACTTTCTGTCCCTAATCAAATGTACCTTTCGACATTCCTGGAAACCTCAGACGTACTTAGCCACGGATGTGTGCTAAATGTTTTCTAAAATCGTCTACATTCATATTACTTTTCCTCTGTCAATTTTGTTACTGGCAGCCACCACTATCTAGTGACTTTTCATGCTCGCGTAAAACTTTGAACAGAACGAGAGTATTTTTGTCCTGGTGCGACATCGCTTTGTACTTTTTTTAAAAACTTTTTACGTTACGTTTTTACGTTCAACTTTTATACTTTGTCAGTTTTACTTATACTTCGGACAGAGCAGATTTTTCAATGCGGTTCTTGTATACGAGTGGCTGTTCAACATAATCCCTCTAAAGCTTTGATGTACATTTGCTTCAACAAAACAAACTGCAGGGGATAGCCCTTGCCTTTAGGTAGATACATATTTATATATAAAAAAACCCAGTAAAACACCCACGTCTACAGGTTGTTGAGACAAATAAAAGTTCCCGACTTATCTAGCTTCACTATTTTGATGCTTTTGTTTGTGGGCTTAGCTTGCTTTTGAACTTGATGTTTATTTACAGGCGCCGCTTTACAAATTAAATCAATGTCATTATGTTAATATACAGTCATAAAACCCCCCTATGGTCCTTATCTCCGTCGAGGCTTGCTGCATAATTTTTCATAGCTTGTTATTTTAATATTGTGGACATTTTATTTTTAAAGTCGTTTCCGACTGAGACTGTGTAGACACAGCCTGCGGTGGAAAAAGTGCAGTATCTCCCATATGGTTTTCTTGCAGATACTGCACTTTGATTGACGCTGGCAATACTATCATGAAAGTTAATAAAAAAATTGCTTTGATTTTAATCTTTAAAATTAAAACCTTGGTTTTCGTTGTTATTTGGCTTTGTCATGTCTAGAAATAATTTTTTTTAATCTTGGAAACTTCGCTTAGCCCACCAGTTCTACAAATATGGTAGCTTATAAATACCTGCTCCACAAAATGCCACCAAGATATTTATTTTTGCTTATTGAAAACTTTGAGGTAGAGTCAATTGTTCGACCTATGTTTGATTGCTATTAGCATTTTGTAAACAGGGATAGAGTGTCAATCTTAATATTCATTTCCAAACACAGATCTCAACGCCTACCTCTTTGTAAGCTTATATAAACATTACTTAGAATAGTAGGTCGTGTTACTAGATAATAGAGATAAATTTATTTTTTATCTTTTGTAAACTTACGGGGGTGTCTTCAAACACTTCTGTTCTGTACACATAACAAACCATTCTTGTAGAAGATCATCTTTCCCAGTGTCTGGGACAATTATCAAACATTACTTCTGCAATCAGCGATCGTTTTGCTTGCCTGAGGTCAACAAACATTATATATCCATCCGCGGCGGGCAAAGCACGGCCGGCAGCGCCATTACGGCGGAAGTCATTCCGCATCTGACTCTCAGGGGAGGTAAATAGAAACATGAAACCAGCAGTTATTCCGCCCGCTGCGGTTGCAATCCTAGGCTCACAGCCAGACTTCCCGCAAGTTCTGTCACAGAGGTTGCTGCCGATCTATAAACCGATTTGTTATCTCAAAATAAGAGTCGCGTTTTGTCTGTTTTTTTGCAAGGTCATCTTTTTAAAACGCGGGGTTATGCATAACAGATGGAGAGACGAATTAAAAAATGTTTTCGCTTCAGAATTTTTGAGAGGCAAGATTAGAGAAGTTTAAACTGACGAAAGGTTTTCGAGCTGGCTACTTTTCCTCTAGAAAGTAGACACCTTTCGGGGTTAAGATTTTTTAGAGAAGTTCCACGAAAAGTAAAACTAAAATAGCAATTTGTATTACGATAGAGCAAAAATAATCATCAATCCACTTAATTTAACTATAGGTAAGAAAAGAGAAATTCTTTAACTTTTTGGCCACAAAGCTGATAACTCGAAGTGTTTGAAACTATCTAGATTAAATTTTTTTTTTACTAAACGAGATATCGTTCAGTCAAATACAGAATACGAAAAAAAAACCATGAAGCTGGCACAGTTCTTTAGTGAGTTAAAATAACCAACAAATTAAAAACAGTTTTTGCCAAGGAATGTACCGTCTCAGGTTTCTTTTGTCGCTGGCATCAGTTCTTTATCCTGTTTCAATGAAGGATAGCCCACAAACAGAGATGCTCATCCTCTTTTCTCTCTGCACAAAAGACTTCATAATCTTTTTTTTTTCTTATTTTTATCCGTTTATAAATAAGAAACCGCAGTCTCTTTTTAATTATTTTCAGCTATATGAAGAACAAAGACTGAAAAGAACTTGCGCTGCACACACCATCTTTGATTGTGCTACAGAAACTGGAGATGAAAGCGGATGTCTGGTCTTACATGACAAACTAAAAATGTTGGACGATAAAAACGTTAAGGAGTCGAGGTAGAGTGTGATAGGTTCTGTAGCCACGCCTCGTTGGTTATGACAATGATGTAGTGCCGACTGCACCCCTGGCCTGGCCTAGCTTCCACTGCTGACGCTGTTGTTGCCGCCGCAGCCGCTGCTGCTGTTGCTGCACAGTGTTGACGCAGTTTTCAACCATGTCTCTTGACATCATCTTTATCTCCTATAACTGTCGAGTTTGCCTGGAAATGTGAAGTAAATTATTGGCTGAGAAGTAAGCTTACATAGTTCTGTCGTCACCTTGTCGAGAATAATAATACTAATGGCCTTCCTGTTTGACTTGAAGTCGTATTAACTGGGACATGCAATGGAGAACCCGCTCCAAAAACAACGCTATTGTTGGTACTTAGTCTATAAATTCTACTCAGGAATAGTCAGGATAAACGTTGTGCGGTAATCGGGAGACTATGAGAACGCTGAGCAGTGTAACACTTTGGCAAAGAGCAGAAACAAAAGCATTACCTGAACCAGACACAACATTAAGTCGCTCGTTTTCGTATACAAAGAAATACGAAAAAAAAGAAGAAGAAGAAGAAGATGAAAAAAATCAGAGAATTCTTCTGGAATTGTTTGCTGAAAGAACCATCCGTGTAATGAAAGCCGATGAAGCAAAAAGTCATAAATCTGTCCAGAACACAAAGTTGGGGGTGCGAGCTTCTAATCGCTCTAGAAACGCTACCACCCATACATCAGTCAGTAAGTGATGTTGTTAGACAGGACGGATGGGTGTGATAAGAGTTCTTTTTTTTCAGGTCTTCACTTAATTCTTAAAAACAATGAGCAGTGAGTTTATTTTTAGAAAAAGACTTACAGTAATTAATTATCAATAAAGTGCATCTACCATAAGAGACATACATAAAGAATTATGAGAAATGGTATTAGCTAATGTATGCCCTAATCAATTAACAATGATGTGAGGATCACAATTATTTATGTTTGAAACTTTCATCAAAGCATGTTTAGATACCCCTAGTGTGACGATGCCAGATTAAAGGAAAGCGAATGGCCCAGAACAATGAAGAACATTCATCAAGCCAATGATTTTTTTAAAATTTTCGACAAAGGTTTGTGTTTTCTAAGAAGCTCAGAGGTTACATGTTGTATGTAACCAGGCAGAAAGTTTAGAGATTTATTAGGTCAAGAAAATGATGGAGACTGAGATAAAACTGAAATATGAGCGGTACAGGGTGACTCCAACACAGTAAAAAAGCAATTCGTTCAGAATCATTAAAGAAAGAAACTAAACAATGAAAAAAACTTTTATCTATGCTGTTATAGCTTTATATAATGTCACCCTCGTTTTCCGATAAAGTCAGTCAAGCCGCATTTTTTTCTTCTATCTATCTCTCTTCTATTTTTCTTCTTCTTCTCTGTCATTATCTGTGCCTCTCTTTTTAGCATGCAGTTCGTCAGTTGCGTAATAAACAACCTATGAAAAAGAAATCTAATATCAATGGGCTTACATAATCAAAGAAGAGGAACCAGAACTAAAAAAAAAGAGTCAGAGACGCGCGTTACAATGCTTGGAAGAGGAGAGGGGAAAGGGAGAAGAGAGAGAGAGAGAGAGAGAGAGAGAGAGAGAGAGAGAGAGAGGGGCTTCATCTAACTTCTAAGTCAATCTTAAGTAGCCTTTGATGAGCATAAGAGTGTTGCTATATCCCAGTACCTAGATCAAAGAATGACTGAAGAGCCTGTTATTAGCAAATTAGTCCATGTCATTGATTGTTATTCGACATGTAACAGTTACTACGCCATTGTTGCAAAATCATACAATGCGAAAGGTTCGCGCAGGACGCTGACTGTGAATTGTCCGCGTTTAAACTCCATTATTTTCATGTCCTGTCTTGTTTAACTTATTGTTTCGGTTTTTAGATCCATATTATGGTTCGTTTACTTGTGTTTCATACATAGAAGTTCTTAAATCTTGACCTCTCAGTTGTCCTCACACCTATGGACTTTAAATGGATAACGATTTCTTGAAGTATGGAATGTGCCGATGTTTTAAGCAGATGCAAACTATTTCCAACCTCATCTTGAAAGCCTGTTTGTCAGGGCAAAGGAAAAAGAAATCTGGTAGTTTGCAAGAGGGCGTTCTGAGTTTGACAACTGGCCCTTGTTTGCGTTGGGCACCTGTGAAGAGTTGTATTGCGTGTGGTAATTTATGCAGGACAAATTGATTCAAAGCTTTTCTCGTGCTGGTGAGAGTAGATTTGCCAAGACTTGTAAGGGACACGTTGAGTGATGTCAGGTATTTGGATGAGTTATCTAACACCGGGGCGCCAATTGTCGGGGGAGAGTTACAAAAAACGCAAGCAGATGCTTAAAAAGAAATTGATGCTCGAAGAGGAGGAGAACCGATTTAGCTTCTTAACGAGAAATACATTACAAAGTATCTTTGAAATACTTTAGCTCATCGCTTTTGTTTTGTTAAGTATTACCTAAAAAGGGGCACAGCCATATTGCGGCGTTTCAGTTTTAAACAACTGTTAGAAAGCACTTTTCTAATTTAGGCAGTAATTCATTCACTTGATGGAGAGCTATTAATCTTAAAGGTTGATCAAAGAAGTATTGTATAATTTTAATTTGAGAAAGTGTCTTTTGCTAATTCTATCGGTTCAAATTCTGTTCTCATTGGCCAGGTTTTCCACTCCCGCCCTAAGCCCTCTCTCTCTCTCTCTCTCTCTCTCTCTCTCTCTCTCTCTCTCTAACTCTCTTTGTTGACGTTTTCTCTCTTTTTTCTTATTCAAACCCTTGTTAAAATCCCCCCTTTAAATCTAACTATGAATCAATTGATCAAATATTATATTTCTCTCTCTTTCTCTCTCTCTCTCTCTCTCTCTCTCTCTCTCTCTCTAAGTGCTCACAGCTGTGCTTAGCTCACATTATGATTTTCAATTTATTTTAAAAAAATCTTTTTGTATTTAACGTCCAAATGAAAAAAGGCACTGTGCCTAACTTGCTACCGCTGCAAAGGAAAAATCAATTCAACTCAATTTAATTCTCTCTCTAGTTACCGTCAACTCTGCACTGGTATTATCATTTTGCTATCAAAACCTACAGAAATGTATATACAGCAGTTATACACACAATCTGCCCGGATACTCTAGCTTATATAGAAACACAAAAACATAAAACCTGGCTTCTGTCGTAGATTTCACGCGCTCTCATCTAGATCTCTAGCCTGCACGAGAGAAAACTCAATCGGAACATGCACTGCCTTCTTGATGAAACACAAACATTTATCTGATGTGACCTAAAGCCTCGGGTGCCGAGCCTGCCCATCCACTTTACTCCCCTAAACTAATATGAGTTTGTTTTATCACACTTCTTCAACCCGGTATCTCGTCATCAGAGAGGGCTGATTCCCACTAATATGTTTTTATTTTTAATTTGCATCGCAACTTAACCCATTAAAAAATAAAAACATTAGCATCAAAGGTGTAATTTCTTTTTATTTCTCAGTTATATTTTTAATTGTTAAGGTTTTAATTAAAAAGAATTATTTATTTTGACAATGAGAGCGCAGCTGTTGAGCTGTTGAACCCGAGAGCCAACAATGTTTCGGAGATTTCTTGGCGTGTTTCTTTGAAAGAGATCAATGATCAAGACTTTTTCAAACTGCATGTTTTCGACAACGCACACTTTTTGTTTACCCACTTAGTACAGCTGTCCGAGAACTATTTGCCTCGAGTGTTTAGAGACTATTTCAATTGATCATAAGAAATGTTATTTCTCCCTTTCATGTTTAGTCTCGCGATTTCGTAAAGCTAGCCAAAAGCACTAAGTTTCGTAGTAAAAACACAAAGCCTTTACGTCTAACATATTTTAATAGTTGCCCTTTTTTGTTCCTTTACACCTAATCGTTATATCCTTCCCCAATAACCACCTCCTCCATTCTCTTTTTCTTCTCCCTCCCTCTCCCATCTACCCCTTCTCTTTTTTCGTGATTTTGAACAACCGTCCTTTGAGCAACATTGAGTTCAATCGGGAAGGTACTCGGTCGACAACTCGGCTATTTTGAATCATTACTCCGTCCCCGGTTATGATGTTGTAGGATTGTGTTTTATCTTCCAAGCTTTAGTTTGTGCATGATCTACGTATCGAAATTTGTGTGGTCTTGGATATTACGATAGCGATGTAAGAAAGAAGTCTCCTCGAATCTAGGTAACTTGTGTTACGCTATAATTCACACGGGTCGCGCTTAGAGAAAGCCCAGATACTAGTATCATACACGCAGCCACCGAACAATCTATCAGGCTCCCGTAGCCAGCCAGTGAGTTGGGTTTCTAGACGTGGTACTCACCATCCTTTGGCTGGTCAGCAGAGAGATGTAGATCTAGAGTGACAAGTGGCACCTCCGCCCCATGACGCCAACAGCGAGTGCAGCGCTTAACACCACTATCATCATCACACGCCGGCCATTAGGCGTGCATTCTTGCAGATTCTCCCCGGCTACATAGATCTCTACACCTCGAGTTTCCGCGACCGCGGAACTCATTGCGAAAAAAAATGAATAAAGAGCTACAGCACTCTAGTATGACTCCGCCAAAACAAGTACTTCTTGCTACCACTTTCATTAATTACTTTTGCTTTGTTTCTTTGACTTGAAATAGACCCGGAAGAATGCGACCCTTGTAACTAAATCGAGGCTATCCCAATTTCATACAAACCAGGTAAATTTTGTTGTGAGCAGAATAAAAACATTCTTCGTGAAGATATATCTCAATCTGATTAGTACAATGACGTCACAACCCAAGAATGTTCCGAAGGTGTTTTTATACTACAATTGTAGAACATTGATATGGTTGATTTTGTTGGTACATGAAATAAAACAGTTCAGATTCTTACCTACAAAAGGATCAGGTAGTCAGATAATAATAGTTTATTGCACTCTTAAAACAATAATTACACTTGTTCTTTATCTTTTCAGGTTGCTTAATTTCCCACGGTTTTGTTTTTTGCTCGTTTGTTACCTTCCCCATTTTTTGGCTTCTGTGCAGAAAAAACACCCCACCATACTAATAGATTGGATAAAACGTTAATGAAGATTAATTTCTCTAGTACTGCACTCTGTATATGTCTCATATGTTGAACATTTTTGGAATGCGGTAATGGTCTCATTAGCAGACGAATCAAAGAATGGCTGGCTGCGTAGCTTTTTATTCAGTTTGTCATCGACTCAGATTTCTTTATTGGGAAACTGTGGCCTAAACACTAGATTATTACCTCAAACAAAACTACCAACACCGTTCAAAGTCACCCCCGAACACAAAACCTGAGGCTGCGAATGCAAACAGACACCATCTGCCACTAAAACTCTGCCTTAAGATAAGAATTTTCAAACTTCATGTTGTGCAATACAGTGAATCTTCCATTTTTGGTTTTGACGATAACATGGTCAAATACGTCGTTATCTAGCATAATGTGGCTATAGAGTGAAGTTAGAAAGGCGATTAGATGATTCGTTGATAAGTAAAAAACGTTGATGAGATAAGAATTATAACATTTAGGTGTAAACATGACCTAGATAGATAGATAGATAGGTAGATAGATAGACGGATAGATAGATAGATACAAAGATAGATTGATAGATGGAGAGATATATAGATAAATAGATAGATAGATGGAGAGATATATAGATAGATAGATAGATAGATAGATAGATAGATAGATAGATAGATAGATAGATAGATAGATAGATAGATAAATGCGTGGGCCAGGATAAGGTAAACATGTTTGACGCCTGGAAAGTCACAGAACTGTTCCTGGTCATAATGTCAACTAAATATCAGAACTATCTGCACAACACAAAGCACGAATTAGTGCTGGGTACTGACTCACCAATGCTAGAAACTAATGTATGACTCCGCACATTGCAGGCGGTAAAGTTAAACATGATGATACTAAAAGTATTGCTTTGCGATTCTCGGATTTCCCAACAGCTTCTTTCCTCCCGAAACACAATACTACGAGAGGTGTGAACAAGCCAAACACCAGGCTCCACAAATTAAGCGCTTGAGTATACACTGAAATGCGAACTCTGTGGTGTTTTAGCCATGAGGGCGTGGCGAGCAGACAATACGTCAGATTGCTTGGTATCCGCCCAGCTCCTCAATAACCATAGAGACAACAGACTGGGTCAACAAGTCAAAAGATCTCTGGAGTGAGCTCTTCGTCACCGTGTAATTTCGTATTTGGTTGCTTGAGCTACACGTGCATCGCTTCTGTCCTTAAGTTTGACAAAATTTTAAGAGATTTGAGACCTCCGAGTTCGATATAATTTCGGTGTACGTGGAAATATTTATTAGGTTAGCAAATGACTATGAGCAGACCCGTTTACCAAATTGAAACGAAAAATTCATTCCTGAATAGTGAATTGGTCAATTGCCGGATTGAAATATTTTTCTTTTCAAACTCGTGATTTTTACCAAACTGGCCTTCAGTTTTGAACACTTGTTTGCTATAATACGATAACTTAGGATCTACAGATACCGAGGTATTTTCGGATACTAGCTTTCGATGACTACAATAGCTTTTTCTTGCGGAGGCCACCCTTTTCTTGCACAAGGACGCTTTCTTTCCTAATGCTGCTGATAAGGTTTAAAAATTTTTTTGACGAGGTTTCGTGTTCTCATCAACAGAATGGTCCAAGCAGGTGAAATACTCGTGCGATGGCTGTAGCTTGTTGGTAGCTAGGTAGAGCCTGATTGGAAACCCCAGGGGCAGCTGTTGCTTGGCTGCAGGTACCTGGACGCGAGTCAGTCAGTACGTCCAGCCTCCAGAGAGCGGACATGACCCGGGCTTACCGACCAGGCCCGGTATGTTTTGCGCGGACAAACATCGTTAAAATATCAACGACCTCCGACACCTTCTTAAACAGCTCCTGGGGCGCGCGACGGCCGGGCCTGGGCGAGAAACCCCCAGTACGAAACGCTTTACCACATCCTTGTTAGCGTCACGTGGGAGTTTTGCTCGGCCCTCTGCCTCTATGGTGCGATATACCCAGCTGCTAGGAGCAAGCATGCTCTTTAGCGAATGAAACGTTCTCGATATCGGTGTAAATCTATACATTTCTGTATATTTGCTATGCTTTTATTCGTCGTCGAGACTCTAAATTTGTTCAAGAAGGATCTTCAAACAGCTGAGCTCTATTACTTAACATCTTAGCAAAAGTGCGCTAAGTCGGAGCATCTCTGATTGAATTTTTCCTGTCTCGTGGTATTGACTACAGAAGAAAACGAACACGTATGTCTGTAAAAGAAAAGCAGCAAAAAAAAAAAAAAGAAAAGAAAACCAAATAAGCGATGCAGCTATGCATGCCGGCCCATGTTATGACTCTGTTGTGTTGAAACTTTTTGTTATCACTTTGAAATCGAATTTCTGTAAAAACCTGAAATAATGATAGAAGTAACTATAAAATTGTTACTTTTAAAAGCAGTCTATCTCTTTTTGTTTTGTAAAACGTTACTATTTCAATATTCATACCAAACTTGATATATTATTAAAACGCCAGCAGATTAAGGTCTTGCATTTGTCTCAGATAAACGAGAAAGTTCGCCCCGTCAGAAATCTGTAGCATGATTTGAAAGTAGCGCGCTACTTTCCATCACCTTGAGAACCCTGTTCATCACTTGCTTGATTGCCACATATTTGCCAGTTTACCAAGTGTCTGTCGCCAAACACTTGTTAAGCACTGACCAGCTGAAGCAGACACCAGATCAACTTTGACCTAATGCAACCCCAGAGCCCCGCAGCTTTCTTCTAACCTATTGCTAACCTCAAAACTCGTGAAACTTAAGTTAAAACAAATAGCGGCACGTCTTTTAACTAATGCAGTACAAAAAAAGAATTTCTTCTTCTCACTTAGTTCCTTTTCAGGACTGCTTACCAATTCTTGGATGGCCTTCTTTACAGAGTGGAGTGTAGTTTTAAATGTCCCAATGACGAGAGCTCTTGCTGCTATTTTATCTTAGACATTTTGTTTTCCGCTACCAAAGTTATTGGCAATAATTTAGAGTTGCCTTTTCGTCTCCAGGCCATTGATCTTGCTAGAGATAAAGGTAAGCGCGATGGTGTAATGTTAGATTAAGAAGTAGAAAAACAAACAAAATGTGCACAAACCTGAAGCAATGTGAACGAGGAAATATAGAAATTTATACAAAAAGTACAGATAGCAATAGATGAATCATCCTGATGCGATAAGATAATGGAAGAGAGAGAGAGAGAGA
>BMAT01009977.1:247054-270029 GCA_019649035.1 Elysia marginata | reverse complement strand
ATTGTTTAAATGTGCAAATCCAAATTTGATTCGCTTCACTGTCTTCAAGAATCAAAAAATGCTTCTGTGTGTCTGCAAGAATTTAAAAAAAAATTCAGCATGGCTGCGAACATAATTAATGTTTTGTCATTGTCTATATTCAAAGTCTAAAGATTGGCTCACATCTTCATGCAAACCGTCTGCATTCAAGTAAGGATAATTGGGCAGATGGGAGCCACTGTGACCGGACTCATTCATCATTCATTTCTAGTCTTTGCATATCTCAGAATGAAATTGCTACCTCACAATCCGAAGATGCTTTGCTTCACAGTGAAATCGCAGCGTATGAAAACCAGTCTCAAGTCGACTTATTCCAAATTTGAGATACGAGTATGTATATAGAGTATGCATTTCGATCCATTAGTTTTTTTTACTAAAATAAATGCTGAAAATTCGCGAAAAAATATTATTAACCTTTTTTCGTGTATATTGATCTTGATTTTTTGTTTAAAAATTTGTGCCTTGGTTCTTAGATTATTAAAAAAAAAAACTTTACCAGGGTTTTGAATTGGGAGTCACATGACTCAACCTCCACCAGTACACACTGCCGAGGCCATAACGCAATGGAGCCTGGATACGTCGCCCTACCGTCTGCTTGGTGTTTAAACCCGAGGTGTTCAGGGCAAACACATAAACCTCTAGAGACATGGCGCTACAGAAGGGGAAGCGTCACCAGAGCTAACTCGACCTGGCCGCTGTCGCAATAGGACCTGCGGAGTAAAAACTTTGCTAGGGAAAGATTTTATGACACCGCCTCAGCTTGGACAATACCGGTGACGCAACATGCAGTAGCCTGGTCGTCCCAACATCCCAGTACAACTAGCAGTAAAGTTTTTATACTCCAATCTGTGAGCGATGTGCTTGCAGGTATATTGAAAGAAAATACGCGAGTTATTTTGTTCCATGGAGCTGATTATCTTTGAAGTCAGAGGTTTAACATGAAACAACCGCACCTTTTCCTGCTACTGGGTCAGACTGGACAGCTTGAGGATTGACTTCATGGCCTTCGTCACCTGAAATGGGAAAATTTGAATAATTTTGCAGGTTTTACAAACTTTTGTGGTAAGAATGCGCTAAACTTTACTTTAGTCGCCTCAATTGTTAGTGTAAGGCCAACTGCACCCAGCTTGCCACTGTGGCTTTTTGTTGCTACTGAAGAGCGACCAGAGAATGGTTTTGTACATCCTTTCTCGCATGGTATTCGTTTATCGAATGCACCACCTGCGACAGGACAATGAATTTATGCGTGTAATAACATGTAGCCTATACAAATCTAGTTCTTTTCATTTTGGGGGGACAAATGAAATCATTTCACCATAAGAACTTTTGTTGGCGTCAAGACAGTCACATAAATAAACAACTTAAAATAGAATAATCAAGCTGTAATAAATGCACAGTTATGTATAAAGTTAGGAATAACATTTAATTCAGTGTTTCCTGGCGTATAAAATGGCGAATCACAACAGACTTTAATAAGAAATACGAGACCAGATCTCAGTAAATTGAACCAGGATCCGGCCAATTTACTTGAATTGTTTTACTTAAAGATAAGACAAATGTAATAATGCATGTAAATCGACTTTTTAAAATTTATTTTTTTCATCTGTTTCCCTTATCATACTTAGAGAACTTTGAATATCGCAAGCTCTCGACACTTAATTCGAATGCTATCAAAAACCGAGTAAAGCGACTAGATTGGAGCCTTTCAAGGCAAGATAGAAGATAGGCCGTGTAGCACAGGTCATTTTGGTCTTGTTTAATCTCCACACCATTAACCTTTTTAGAAAGGCCTTTTTCAGACTAAAATCACTTCATTCTAAAGGCTTTTTTTCTGTCTATCGTGCCGACTGTCTGGCTTCTCTCTAGCTTTGTTCTTTCTCCCTCTCTTCATTGTTAGAAATGCAAAAGTTAGGGATACTTTGTCAGCGCTTTTGTAAAGGTTTCATGACCGTTTACGCTGGCTTGTTTCTCAATGCTGTTGTAAACATTGCACTGTCATGTGTGTCAGTTTTACAGCAACTTACTTTCATGCGTTATCACAGGTAGCATTAAGATAAGAGATACCTGGACGTTTTGAGTGTATCGAAACCAAGTTACATATTCGTTGAAGATCCTTATTTGTTATTGACGATACACTATCTGGAAATGGAAAGAGGGGTTTCAACTCAATAATATTGACGAAAATGTTCAAAGGTAGCAAGAACTTTGCACTGTGAAGACAAAAGAGCTGATAAAACCTGCTAATATGGCGCCGGTGTATACAT
The DNA here is from genome assembly GCA_019649035.1 of Elysia marginata. Lineage (NCBI taxonomy): Eukaryota > Metazoa > Mollusca > Gastropoda > Plakobranchidae > Elysia > Elysia marginata. Next base: position 267,726 of record BMAT01009977.1, on the reverse strand, counting down.
TGAGTTTATCTGCTAAGGCCAACATAGTGCATACTGTTGTTATCGTTGGCATTCAAAGATAAAACACTGATATGCACTGTGTTACAGTTTTAATGTGCAAAATAGTTTTTATTTGTCGACAACAGCCCCCTGAGACGGCGTCAAGAAAAGGGATTACTGAAGTGAATGTACATATATGGAAGAAAAGAGACAGTAGATCGTTAAACCTACAACTCAACATTCTTAAGAGCACAGCTTTCGTTCGAAACAGAATTTAAACAAAAACTGTTCTCGGCTTAGTTATACTTCCACTTCCACTTATGTTTATCTTTTTTATTGCAAATTTTAAAGATTTCCTTGCGTCAGCTTTGATGCACTGATAGGGCTGGGTTAGATCTGCATTTGTATTCTATTCTATGCCACATTAAAACACATGGGCGAAACTTGGTTGGAAGTACAATATTACTAAATAGTTATAAACAAAGAAAAAATTTCGTCCAGTACCCACATTCGATTCGCCTAGTCAAGCGGAAAAACCATAAAACCGAGTAATTTGTACGTGAATCAACTATGAATTTGCTTTGCAACATAATTCATTTTGTTCACATTAAATGTGTCTACAGTTTCAAATTCCCCTGCAGTGCATAGATCCTTGGTAAGCCGTCTATAGCCATGCCTCCAACCGCAACTTCATGGTCGAATATCCTGAGGTTCACCACTATCTCCTGGTACACTCTGTTACGAGCACCGCAGTCGGTCCACCACCTACAGAACTCTTGGCGCGGTACACACACCATTACCTTGTCCGTATCCCGCCTAGCGTCGGCGTCCCGTTACCCGGACTGCTGCTCCACCAGTTCCCCGTAGTTGGCAGACAAGACACCCAGGAGAGTATCAGGGTGGGGTGGCGACACTCAGGCCCTGCCATGTTCTGGTGGCATTGGTAGCTTAATACATCTAGTGCCACACCTTTCTCTTCTAGTCTTGCTTTTTACAAGTTTTTCATTGACTTTGCACGATGCTCGAAGTAATGACGAGTAATGTTGTCTTTGAAGTAGAGTAGGCCAATGAGTCAATCTCCGCAGTTGTCCCGCTAAGAAGTCAAGTACCTTAGCGAAGGATGTTCTTTCCGCATTGTAGGGGGGTCGCTTCACGCACCCTATGTCACCCATAAACATTGTCACATCGACTGTGACGCTGTGATAACGAAAAGTAATGAGGATGATGCTAGTTATTTACCGTAATCCGCAAGCTCCAGTGTAAAGATTCTACAGAAATAAAGAAACTCAGCGGTAGATTATTCGTTTAAATCTTAACAGCTTAAAAAGGCCAAACACTGTTCCAGTTCACCACTCTTTTTGACCAAAATGCGTTTCCGCTATCAAGAATCGCTTGCAGTTTTAGACTCAATTTACAGAGTGTTAAATTCACGACGGTGATACGTTCGCTTTTGATAGTTCCCCAGACAGTTCAATACCAACCAATATACTTCTAGATTCACAAAGGAACAACAGTCGAAAGGAAGTGCCTATGCATCTCTCAAACAACAAGGTTCTCATTACCTAAAGAGCTTAGCTGGGAGAGAAAACGTTGAACTGGTCGTGCCAAAATATGAACGCCTGATCTTTTGACCCGAAAGTCGAATGTTTGCCTCTAGACCACCAAGCTAACTTAAAGCATAGCTTTCTCGACCAAATTAGACCCTTCTTCTCTATTACTTAACGGAACAATTTCAAACCTGATGTAACGCTTTTGATATGCACTTTCCCATATAGGTGGCTCTACTTCTAGTCTTTTATTTCACACGTCTTGTAAAAAGGTTGGCTATATTCAAACTGTGAGATTTTCTATATTGAAACTGTCCTCACCACGTATGCCTATGCATGACTTGACGTCTTATCAACTTCTATGCACTTTTCGACACCATTGGTGGGAAAAAAGGACTTTCAAACTCCCAAACATGCTTGGAATTTCTATGGATAAAAGAAGCATGGCGTAAGCAGGTTCGACAGGTTTTCATTTTTGTTGTATAGTTTTATTATAGTGTATTCTGAAGAACTTGCTTTTCTATAACAATGTAACTATTTATCAGCCTTTCCATTCCTTTCAGCATTGCACTTAAGCATAAAGGTTATAAATAGCCTGAAAGCTAACCATGGTTTGAGGGAGAATTCTCGTTGAACCATGACTTGGAAAATCCAAACTTTCTTCCCTCCAATCAATATGTCGATCTCAGTGTCTTTGCTAAAACTCCCCATGTTACGACCTTGTATGACGAAAATTTTCTTTACAAAGATATTTTTTACAATTACCTTTGACTTTCTTTAGCCTGCCGAAATTATCGTATTGATTCCTTTTTTCTCTCTATTTATTCACAAGCTTTTGAAACTTAAAGTTTAAACATTTGAAAACTGTGTAATTTTCAACTTAATTATGTTTCATTCTTACGAGGTTAGATGTGCTAGGTGTTAAGTTGTTAGAGACCTGTGGCGAAAAAAGAAGCCAACTCCATTCGGCACCTTCCGTATGTACAGATTTCAGAAGCATTATAAGAATGTTAATGCTTTTCTCATTGCCAAAAGCTTCAGTGAGTAACAGACTGACGTTGTGTAATTTTTGTAACCTTTTCGCTATGTTTAAAAACAAAACAAAACACGGGTTGTCGCTACAAACAAAACAAGACCCATTGTGTACGCACATACTTGGATTTGATGACGCAAGTTGTAGACAATGCGGCTATGATAATAATAAAAAAAAGCCTTAAAAATGGACGTTCTAGTTGAAGGATGTGACAAATCCAATGTGTAAAGGTTATTTTACACTAGTTGCTGATATAAAAACATCACGGCCGTCAACAACCGCAAAACAAACAAAAGTAACAATTCTAATTGCTACTTCAAATCCTTACCACAATACTGAAACGAAGAAGAAGAAGAAGAAAAAGAAGAAGAAGAAGAAGAAGAAGAAGAAGAAGAAGAAGAAGAAGAAGAAGAAGAAGAAGAAAAAGAAGAAGAAGAAGAAGAACTACTCAAATATTTTGTATGTAATCATTTTGTCTATGTAATCAATTTTTAAGAAAAAGAAGAAGAAAAAGGGAATGGGGAGGAAAACGAGAGAAATTTAGACACAAAAATTTACCAACATGAAGATCATTATGCCAACGCTCGTGTCCATGAATTATTGACAGTTATACGACCAGATGACCTGAGTGTCTCAGGAGTTCGGCTGACCATCGCCTCCACAGGTACAGGAATCTTCTCTGTAGTTACCTCCCCTGATAATCGTCTGTTTAGTTTCCTCCATAGAAATAAACCCTTAATACTAGTGGCCCCGTCAACCTATCACTCATCCTGTAGCTCTCTCGTAACAGAACTGGTATCAACCAGCTTTTATATATGCTTTATCCAAATTAGCCTTGATGGCTGCACGGAATTCTCTCTCTCTCTCTCTCTCTCTCTCGCTCTCTCTCTCTCTCTCGCTCTCTCTCTCTCTCTCTCTCTCTCTATCTATCTCACATTCATGCATATGCATAATAAGCACATTCCCTGACTTTCCCCTTCATCTGTTTCTCTTTCATTTCCACTCATTCATAAAAAAACCCACTAAAACAGTTTATTTAGTGCTGCAGAGATTGAACTTGTTTAGTTTTACCCTCATTATATAAATTGACTGGTATCTTTTCTAGCTGTGTAATCGCATGTTTTAAGCGTGAATAATGTTGGTACGGTATGGTTGGTAAACCTTTGTGAAACATGGGGTCCTAAAGTTCTAAAGACCTGCTCACACGGTGTTAAACGATGATAATATTGATAATGGTTTGTATAAACCAATGTAAACCTTTTGTGAAGCACGGCGTCCTAAAGACTTGCACACACGGCTACTCAATCAAACCTACGAATTCCTCTAGATAATCCACTGTAATACCACAGACAGTGAGGGATTCCTGGAGTTAATCCCCACACAAATTACACCCATTTAGTCGCAACGAACATAGTCTTCTGTGAAGGGAGGTCTAGGTTTTCGTCTCTACAGGTCGGGTTCTTCTTAAAACCAGCTATAATGCGTGAGTGACATCGTGAAACTAAGGGAAAAAGGAAAGAATAACCAGCTTAACTCTATCTTAGGTGTTAGGCGTCCATTAAAGAACATTAGCAGTACTAACTAATATCTCCAAGCTTCAAAGCCCATCAAGTTTTTTTTCTCCTTTTTTCGTTTTAAAAAATGTAGGTCAATGAGAGCTTTTACTTAAAATGGTTAATTCCCTCCATATGTCTCCCTTGCATCATTGGCTTTCAGGCTATGAGGAAAATAACTATGTTGGGTGTATTATTCTGTTTCATGTCCCTTACGTTTCTCAATACAGACTTTAAGCAGCAACGCGTGAGTATGACGCAAACGTCTGTGGGTCTATTTTTAGAAACTGGTTTCATTATTTTTATAGTTTCCTCAATCTGCTTTCCCGATTTTCACGTACGCGTAGTGAGACACGGTGCGTGTGCTAAAGGTCTCTATTAGAGTTAGAGACCTTTAGCACACGCACCGTGTCTCAGCACACGCACCGTGTCTCACTACGCGTACGTGAAAATCGGGAAAGCAGATTGAGGAAACTATAAAAAAAATGAAACCAGTTTCTAAAAATAGACGTCACAGACGTTCGCGTCATACTCACGTGTTGCTGCTTAAAGTCTGTATTGTCTTACCAAGGACGTGTGGCTTTTATTAGTTTGAGACGAACCCCCTGATTCTCTCATGGTTTGGAATGTGTCATTACTCTACGATGTCTTGTTTAAACAGTAGTAACTAGATTTTGGTCCTGACAAAAACTTATAGTAAAGATATGGGATGATGTTGGTTGAGCTTTCTCTCTCTTGCCATGATGAAATATTAATAGCTGAAACTAACCGGGGAACTTCGTGAGTACTGGTATTTTGTAACTGTGTTTTGTGGTACTTGAGGGAAGAATTTCTGAGTCAGTATGTCAGATGGTTCTAATTGCGTTTAAGTTGTGACAGGGGAGAAGGCGGGTGGGGGAAAGGCTTGGTTACCATCGTGAGGTGAGAGGTTTTATGGTATCTCAGACCTTATGGTGTAGAGTGTTAGTACAAAATATTTTTAATGCTGTCATCAACAATAGCTTTGTTTTCAGCTCTTCCTTTTCCCAGTTCGGGCCAATTCCATGGAAACTGTAAGCAGAACAACTAATGTAGTTATGTAGGTTGTTAAAGTAAAAACATACTTGATTTACTTTGCTAAACAAAGATATTGTGACAACGCTCGGAGAAGAGAAAGCAAAGTATTGGGATAAATGTTTTAGTTAAGCACTGCAGAAGCGCCATTGGTGGGCCAGATTGGTATGGGCACCTGAGATCGGGACGGGAGTAAAATAATTTGAATAGCATTAAGAATGAAGAAAATTTGGCTAATCGCAAAAGTAGGAACATTTTAGATTCACAAAATACAAAAAGTGGAGACTTTAGCGCGTTCCTACTTTTTAAAAAATGTTTTAAGTTTAGACAACGCCAGTATAAAAAGAGGTCTAAAAAGTAACGAGGAAATTCATGAATAGTTTACTGTATAGCCAAAAGATAGAAGGAAAGGAGGAAGAGAGAGAGAGAGAGAGAGAGAGAGAGAGAGAGAGAGAGAGGAGGAAGAGGGAGGTAAGTAATACTTTACCTGAGAGTTTCAGGGAACTAAAAACTGCAACGGCACATTGGCAATATAATTCTTAATATAAAAAATCAAACACAAATATTAATGCTGTAGCAAAACTAGGACAAAGAGAAATGCGTCATAGAAAACTACTAATACACAAAGCAAAACAAATAGTTGGCAACAAATTATTTATACAAAAAAGAACCAAAACCCTTGCGGCTCCCTGCTGTAGGTAACAAGTTAAAAAACAACAACTCCCCATGCTGACAGTCGGATCTAAACAAGGAACAGAGCCAAGTTAAAAAATGCCTCGATGCTTCTTGTTGTCGACACAGACAAGTAACATGAGAGGGTGACAGTAATGTGTTTACTTAAGAGTAGATTTAGATGAATTATGTCATGACTGTCTTCCTTCCGATAAGTCGAACTTTACTGCAATGATCGTGGCTCTTGCAAAGAGATATGAAGGTTGTTGATGCAGGAATGCTCATTAAGCTGCACCTTTTAAATGTCAAGGTAAAGAAAATTTAGAATCATTCTCTTCCTCAACTGTCTTTATTTTCAAAATCTTAATATATTGCAATGGCTTGTGATAAATTACAGGTATTATAGTTTTTGTTGAACAGTAAAAATAAATTGTGGGTGTACACTCGAGATTCATTATCTGTCCAGAGACAGGGCAATCATAGCATTTTGATAGCAGTAAATTACTAGCATTCCACAAGTTAAAGCTATAGCTACCGCATACGATACCCATTTTTTAGGTGGATAGCAACTACAACATGGCTTGTGCTGGACGATTCGAAACATAACCTCCAGATCAAGAGTCCGATGCGCCTCTTTCTGAGCCACGATGCCGCGATTGTTGTTTGAAATAAACTATTTTCTCTCTGATATCTTGGGCGCCACTCCATACCGCACTTTAAATCTTTAAAAAAATTCAATATAATTTTATTTATTCGATAAAATTCTATAGATTTTAATGGAATTGACTGAATATCAGCCACACCGCCCCTCAAATCTTCAAAGAAATTTTTTCTTTGCTCTCTAATGGGTGAATTTCTTGAAGATAAAAAAAAAACTGTTTTGATCCAGTCTTGATAGCCACATGTGTGTGGGGGCTGACCAAGCTGTGGGTCCACGCCTCCGGGTTGCGCCACTTGTGACCAGGGCTATTAGGCCTGACTCCTTGCACAGGTCACTAGGTTTCCTGTATGCTTAGGCCAAAACACCAGTTTGGCTCGGACCTCGCTCGATTAGGCTGGAATAAAACAAGGAGAGGGCAACTGTGCGCCTCACTAAAGCTGGATCGTCGTGTAATTAGAGAGGACGCGCTTTGAGCCTCAGTCACAGGACCAGGGACGGCCGGACGGGAGCAAATCGGGGACTCGGTAGCCAAAAGAGAGCTCCATATTTTTACCTGGAACTGTCATACACACGTCATATCGCCTATTCTTGGCTTCAAAGCATATGATCTTGTTCGTAGACAACCGCGAACTTTTTCCTATATATAACTCGAAAACAATGTTTTAAATTTACGAAAATACTATTCTTTTTTTCTCTACCTTTTCTTTATTTAAGTCATGAGATTGGACCAGAAAGGAGAGGTATTAATCATTGCAAGCTTAAAAGGAAGGACCTAGAAAAATGATATGAATGGAGATAATGAGATAAGAGTAAGCGGAATAAAAATGTTATGGCAAAAAGGTGAGACAGATTAAAAAACAGACGGGCACATAGTTACTTGTAGCGTATGTTGACAAACTTTGTGTATGACGACATAGAGACGGTTTGGAGTTAGACGAAGAATCAGTTCATAAGATTCATAAGCCCGTAACAGCCGTCGAAGTGATATCTTAAGAATTGTGGGTAATCGACTGTTAGCACAATTGAACGCAACGACAAAAAAAACTGAAAAAACTCTGGTGGGGTTTTTTTGTGCATGCTTATCCTCAATGTGTAATTTGTATCAGTCGTCTTCTATGCCAAAAATAAATTAATTCATCTACATCGAAATCAGTTTCAACATTCTCGCCTGTTTCGATAGACTTTAAGTCCCAAAAAGATTTGTGGTTTAGATAGGTTTTACAGCAAGAATATGAAATGGTATCTGCTGTCTTCTAAAACCATGCACAAACTAAATTAATTCATCTACATCGAAATCAGTTTCAACATTCTCACCTGTTTCGATAGACTTTAAGTCCCAAAAAGATTTGTGGTTTAGATAGGTTTTACAGCAAGAATTTGAAATGGTATCTGCTGTCTTCTAAAACCATGCACTTTTAGAAAGATGTCTTTATTCAGCGTTTGGTCACCATGCTTCAGGAAGTGTAAAGCAAGAACGTAATTCATGCCTAAAAAGAGAGAAGATGTGAAACCAAGCCTCCAATATTTTTATTGTGCGTTAGAAAGGTTTATGAAGCAAAGAACTGAACTACACAAAGTCATGTTTCTATCCTGTTGTAATCTTGCCTCATCACCCACATTAAATCTCCAATTCTTTGCCACCCATCCTTTGAGCAAACTGCAATTTCACTAGCCAAGCTTGGTCTGAAAATAATATAACTAAACAAAATACATTTTTAGTGTTTTATACTTCTTAGTTTATTGTTAACATCTTTATGTTCTTAATACTAGTATTGTTATTATTCCTTTTTTGTTGTTTATGACTGTGGTGATGGTGTTGGTGGAGGTGGTGGTAGTAGATAAAACCATTTTGGCTTCACGTTATAGAAGATCTGGTTAGCTTAGGGCTATTTTCATTTTTTAAGGCGTAGAAGATAAAATACTAGGATCGTGGCAGAGATATCAGTAAAAGTTCTTGCGAAATGACCAAAGTTTAATTGGCTGTTAGGTGCGTGTGGTGGGGTCTTAAGATCTTGTATGGATATCTTTTTGTTTTATCGTGTCTTGGTAACATTGAAGAAAAGCGTTGTAAAATTACACAAGCCTGATCTTTGGGATAGTCGTTGCAAAATTTCAGAAATATGAAAACACATGCCCCAGTAGCCTGCGATTTTGAAGATATCAAGAAATATGATTACATAACCTTAAAACCTTTTCTAATAAATCTTTACTATCGATACATCCATATTATCTGCCACTTGAGTATACAAACATAGCCTTTGTAGTGCACAATCCTTGGAACTCTGTGACCAAACAAAATCAAGTGGATTTTGGATTATTTCGGACAATATAACTTTGATGTCATGTCAAGACAAAACAATGCTCAAGTGTGAAGACCTGTAGGTGTTGCTGAGAATCTCTGTTGTTTATTCAACACTCACAATATACATGTACTTTGACATGCTAGCCCACTATGGAGTTTTGCTAAGGCCCTCTCTAGAAGAAAAAAAACTTGTTCATTTATATATGAAACCTAGTTTTGCATTTCGTTTAAAACAAACTTTTCGAGTAATAAACTATTTTAATATATACGTGATATGATATGTATGTACAAGATATGGTCCGCATTAGAGAGAACCTCATTGTTGGCGCTTATTGGCTCGGAGCGTGCATAAAAAAACGTCCAAGACATTCTAGTCTCAGTGATAGGCGATAGTTTAGCAGCTGTAGTCACTAATACTGTACACAAATTTAGAACATAATATTAGAAATGATTCTATGCCATGACATAAATCTGAATGGTATTTTATCCCACTAGAGAAAACTATTCATAGAACTAATATGAGATAAATATTGCCTAAAGGAGCCACTATTTATCTCTCCTTTCCACTCCACACACATACACCCACACACCTATTTAAGAGCGATCTCCCAACCACAGCGCTTCCCACAGTACCCTCGCTGCATTGGAGCCGTATGTCGGCTAAGTCAACACAAAAACTCAAATTGAACACCAGAACCATTGACTTTGTTTTCCATAAACTTGACAAGAGTTCCAAAACAGCAGATAAGAGGCACTAAAGGGGGATAAGTAACTTCCGATCTGACGAATAGAGCAGACGTCTGTAACATCCGGGTCATGAGTCAAGGGAGGTAAGAGAAGGAACCTGGCATATGAGTTCACATCTTAGCAGATAAGAAGTTTGCACTTCCATTTTGACTGATAAACTCTATGTCAATGAGTTTCTTTAAACTGGTATGAATGCAATAGCAGTCTGAATTTTATTTATTTTTTTTTAGTGCGGCTTGTTTTGATCAAAATTAAAATAAAAACCGGCAACCTGTTTCGAAATAGTTGAAACTCCTGATAACTCTTAAGTTTGTGCTTTTTCGACATTCTTTTTTATTTCTATGCCTCATTCTCACCTACACGCGTACATTTTTTTATATCTCTTCTGAAACTTTATTCAAGCGCATAGCTTTGTAAAGAGAGAAAAATACGAGGCTAAAATCTTCAGAAAAACAAACTTCATGATCATGGGGATATCTCTTTCCAGTAAACTACCGCCACTTAAGAGCTGTGTCAGTAAAGTTGTAACTTTTTTGTAGTGTATTAGTTTTAATATAAGATTTAATCACTGTGTAGATAAAACGACTTTTACACAGGCAACGGAAAGCACAACAAGAAGCGTACATAGACACAACTTTGAATCTATTACCCTTAGAGATTTTAGCTACAGGAGACAGGTCTATGATAAGTTTAATTGAAAACAGTCAGAACTTTAATACCACCCCAAAAGCAGGAAGCTGCTTGTCTGAGGGAAAAGGGGATACCCTGAGACACAGAGAGAGGGAGGGGTAAGAATAAACTAAGAAAAGCATGTGAAATGTTATAGAGCGGGAGAAGATAAACTGATAAACTGAGATCCAGAAAAAGGGATGGGAAAATAGACAAAAAAAAACACGTTGAAATAAATTATGGGACAAAGATTGACTTGAACAAGGTTAACGATAAAACGATATGTAAAATGAGATAAAAAGAAGCAGATAAAAAGAGATAGAGGGGGGGGGGGAATATTTATATTTAGAATGAACTCGATGAATACACCCGTGATACTACTTAATAAGAAGAGGCTCATAGCGAAAACGACGTTGATTTTTAGAACTTTTATTTGTGTGTGTTCCAAAGCTTAAAGAGGTGTGTGTTTTTTGAGGGGTGGTAATTGAACTTGACATAGAATCAAATTTCCATCTTATGCACTAAACTTAGTTTTAAAACCCATTAGCATCCGTCCGAAATAATCTTAAATGCGACTCTTTAAGCATCAACCGACGGACTCCGGTTTTTAGCACGTCTTGATCTAAAGCTGTGCAATTTAGAGCGAAGGAAAAGAGAAAATTCCCATAAATAGCGTTTTAGTAGTTCATGACAAACAAAATTAGACTTTGGCACCCCTTGTAACACAAATTTCCGGGCCTGAGTGCAATATTCCAGTAAAGCAGGTCACAACTCTCGAAACACAACTTCGGAGATTGGTGGGAGGAGATACCTAAATCGAAAACAAGGAAGAAAAAGAATTATCTCCGACCCGGAGACGGAGGAGGAGGTTTGGGGAAGAACCGAAAGTATCATGTTTACAACCAATTAGGCACTTAGAGCTGATAGTCGGGTCTTACTCTAGAGTTACTGTTCCTACCTGGAAGATGCTGAGATTGTTGGTATCAGAGGATTAGAGTAGGTAGGGCGTGGCAGCTGTCATAGTCTCTAAGTGGGACATAAACTTGAGATTTTGATTGTTTGGATATACAAGAGGAAGGATAGAAGGGGTAGGGGTGTCAAAAATATTAGCCATCGAGAGGTAAATGTTGGGTAATATATTAATTGTTTGCAAATTAAAAAAACATTATGAAACAGAAGATTATAGATAAAGAAAGAAAAGAGCTCCGTGTGGGGTATTCAGAGGGTTCACAATAGGACAATACTTTGCCTTCTGGGCAGCTTCTTTCACAGAGTCTGGTGCCAAATAATGTGACAAACTGTCGTAAAGAGCAAGCTTATAAAATATTAAAATACGTTATTTTTATGATTGTAAATTATTAAAGCTCACATTAAAAGTCAACTTTTCTTAAATATCATTCAAATTTCTACTTATCGGTAAAATATTTACTTGACAATTTTATTTGCAGTGGTAATGATTGCACATTCCGTTTAACATTATGTGTTTTATTCTAGATGATTTTGTTTTATAAACGGTAATTAGTAGGTCTCTAATCACTTTTTAAATCTTTTATTAAACTCGCATGTTTTTATATTAGTTGTGATTTTAAATCTATTGTTCTTTTTATACGCAGACTTTGACTGTGTAGGCTAGGCCTACACTTACCTGCATTTCACAAAATGTTGAAAAACTAGTCTTTCAAGTCTGCGTTAGTTTTCCTCCTTCACTTCTCACTTTTCGAGTGGATTCCACCTTCCTCCCCAATTAAAATTAATCGTATAGCACTGTCATCGAGGGACATATTAGCCTGTTCTTCAGACATTTCAGCTTAAGAGCTCTATACGTCGTTGACACCAGTTATCTCCCCGTCGCCATCAGATGTTGAGAATCACTCATCACAAACCTGTAATCTCTTCAGGGATTTTTTTATGCCGAACAAATTATATTCCAGCAGGGTGGAAAGTTTAAACGAGCGGTGCATCTATTTGCCTTTACACCGGTGGCATGGAAATGTATTATTTAGGGAGAGACGTTGACACGGCCACCCTGAAATTCTAAGGTTGTTACAATTTTTCCGACCTCGTACAACATGGCTTGCGCCGGCTTAATGAGGAGAAAGTATGGAAGAAACGTTAGTATTATAACAAAAAAAGATTATAGTTTTAGAAATCAGTAGCGTTGATCTCTGCTTAAGATTTTTAAATTTCATTGTCGCTGTCCTTTCTGTTCAGATCTGTATAACATTCTTTTGGGGTAGAATTTTCTTTATCTTTTTTGCCTGTTTACCACCTACTACTATTTTTATCTATTTAAGTCTTATTTTCTATCCATCTCTATCCTGCTCTCTCTCTTTATTTATATATAGCATTTTTATTCATTCCTCTTTCTCGATCCCTCAACGCCTATTTCTACCTGTCCTGACGTAGCAAACAGTCTTTTGTTTTTTATTTTGTAAATTGAAAAGAACGGAATTAGATTTGACAATCCTTTCGCCTTTCACCCTGAAAGAGGCCAGCTCGTATTTCAAAACTATGTACCGCAAGACTTTAAGTTTACATGTTGTTGTTGTTTTTTTGTATCAATTAGGCTGTCAGGTTAAGCAGTTAGGCCACCCTTACAGCTCAAATAGTTGATATGTTTGAGAGCAGATATACATGGTGCCAGATTTTTTTTTCATTTACATACTGCAACTTTTTGTTATAAGTTTTTCCTGTAGCAGGGTGACGTTTTTTATGCTCTTAAAATTCTTTCAAGAAAATTGTAATACAAAATAAGCAAAATCTCTTAGCAATCACTAAATTAGCTTTGATGCTTTTTGGGAAAATCGGATAACAAAATGTATTGAAAAGAAGTTGTTGGTGAGGAGTCAACGTTGGGAGTCAATATGTAAAGGAGAAAAAAAGTTTCGTATTATAGATCTAGAACATTCAAAACCTAACAATAAAAACTGGCTACCAGGGCCGATTTTCATGATTTCTGTTTGTCCCATATGTGTCAATAATTTAATGGATTTTAAGAAGCAGCTCTAGAAAAGAAGCTTACTGAAATACTGAACGGACATCTAGTCACTTAGATGACAGGATAATGTTGGAAAGTTTACTGAACCCTGAAAGCTATTGATTCTAGCGTGATAGATATAGGGGAGTTTGATTTCTTACATATGGTTCAGAAAACACCACGTTTTACGATATTATCTCATAGACCTAAAATACTTTGATCTAATTCAAGAATGTCCGATAAAAAGCCTCTGTCACTAAAGTTTGATGTGACGCGATAACAGCTTCATCTATTTAGAAATAGAATTAGAATACAAGTGTCTCTTTCAGATCTTGGCTAAATTGTAAAACTGACTTCGTCATGTTTCGAATGCTTGGGATAAGGTTAAAAGGCCTTTTTTGCTGTAGAATAAACGGTTGTATGTATTACTTTTATTCATATACTGTTTTGGCAAATCGCGCTTTAAGAATTCATAGATTTACAATTCTAGTGGTGAGATGCTGAATTGATGGGGCAGAAGGTGATAGGAAAGAAAATAACTCCAAACAGAAAGATAACAACGCCAGAATAATCTAAACAAACAATAAAAATTAGCAAAAGAATCAACATTCTTTTTTAAGCCTGCAAACATATTTACAAACAGTTGACAAAGTAAACAGAAGTAGCAATCAAATAGAAGTAGCAATCAAACTAGTCCTAAAGAAAAATACCATAGAGGAGGTGCAGATGGCAAACATTAATGAAATCTAAGCGATACAGCTTTGTACCGACGTTGACTCCATGAAAAGCTTAGGAGACGTAAAAACCAGAGAAGGATCAGAGACCTGGGGCGCCATAACGCATTGACAATGCGCTGTTTTCTACAATAGAGACCCACAGAGAGTCCTGAGCACCGTAGCACGCCACACAAAAGAACAATTACTGGACCCTAGGGTTGGCAGACTGCATAGTTCTAGCAATATGGAGAAAGTTAGCCACTGCAACGGTAGACGTATTACTTTGTTTTCAGAAAGTTGCCGGTTTAATTTTAGCGTTGAGGTCAAGTTAGATTTGGAAACAACAAAGATGTAGCCTTGGGGAGAGACGCCAAAACATAAGGCGAGTGACTGTTGGCGAAAGCTTTTTTGTCGCTAGATATTAGGCATGGAGTACACCAAACAAACTTCAACAAAGTCCTACATACCAGAAACCGGAGACAACAACTCTAGTTAAATTTTACCATTGAGGTCATGTTAGTACGAAAACTATAAAGTGCGTCCTTAGAAAATGACGTTACTGCTGTAGCTAGTTGTCCAAACCCTGTTTTCTTTGGAGGTTTTGCATACAGGGAATATACGACGAATTCCAGCAGAGTCTTACAAACCAAGCGCTGGAAGGAACTATTCCCAATGTATAGTCGACCGCTGTTTAGATGTCCTCAGGCTCATGACCCCCCAGGGTTGCGTCCTCACACCTGGTCTCCAGCTGCTCTGCCGTCGACCTCTGGTATTGAGCGCTCCCAGCGCGAGACCGTCATGGCTGGTCCAGGTCTTGCGATCTCCCACACCACAATGACGTCCCCTGGCCTGGTCCGTCTGGCGGGCCAAGTCTATAGAAAACTGTGATGATGTACAGTTCCGACCAGGCAGTCATGCGGAGAAGAATTCCCATCATGGGACTCTTGTATTGTGGAAAACACTATTCAATGACCAATGATTGGTTTTCACGCAGAGGTAAAAGAGAAAAAAACGACCAGGTCCGTCTGCGTGTCTTTACGCCGTCCGCGGCACTATACCATACATCTATGTGACGTCATTACAACAAGCGCGCTCCACGCGTCATTGCTATAAAACGTAAACTGGTTTTAAAAACTACGTGGAGAATGTTGGCAAAGTTAACTACAGAAGCTGTGCACAATCTCGCTGCTGTCTTTGTTTTAATGGGAGACTATACAAAATTGACGAACGGTTAAGACATTGACAACTTTTGTGGGAGCAAGAAGAAAGACAAGCCAATTTGTCTAACTTGCTGAAAGTAGTTATTATCCACTAAATAATCTGAAGTTATAAAAAAAAAAGAAAATCTACATAAATTACAAAAAACACTTGTTATATAATTCACAATAGAGATAGGCAGCGAGATTAGGAGAAAGAGAGTAAGAAATATTTGAGAAAGAACTTAGTTAGGTATTCTTTTATATGCAAAAAATGAAGAAGCGGTTTCAAAATAAAAAAAAAGCTTTAGTAGTTGAAAAAAGGGAAGAGAAAAAAAAACAAATTATAAATTGAATAATCTTTACGATGACACTTTGATTGCCGAAGTTTTTATTAGAATTGAAATATACTATCTCAAATTTATGTCACAAGTCGGTCAAACATGAAAAGGTGCCAACGGTATACAAAAATATTGAAGACGAGTATAACGATAAAAAGTCAACAGTCGACAAGGATAGATACAGTCAATAGGACGAGAACGCCAGCGTGTGTGATCAACAGAACTAAGGGAGTCGATTCTTGTGTGGTCTTTGAGCGTTTTCTTCATTGCTTTTGACTTCTCTACTTGACAGGTTAATGCTACTGCCAGGGCTGTGTTTACTTTATGTCAGATAATCCATTCAAAATTGAAAATGGGGGATTTCTAAACACATCTCGCGTACCTACCTGTGTGTTTCATTTTTTTTATCTTCTTCGTATCTTTATATTATTTGGGAGCCTTCTTTGTGCTGTAGCCAAACATAACTTTAACAGAGTGCTTTGTTTACATCAAAATGTCAAATGATAGTGTGATATCCTCCTCCTTGCACTGTCCCAGTGATAATATTTTATGGTTCCCTTCAACTTTTCATTTGACGCCTCTAGTAGTAAAATTTTCTTCAGATGAAAGATAGTCGTTTATTATGGAACAGAACGTAGGGAATATCAACTAAACGTTGTTATTGCTTGCGTTTCCAGATCCGTTTTGAGAGACTAAATCAACATTGTGCAAATTTCTCATTTGAACGCCCACCACTTTATGAATCGCATTGTGCACCAACTTGCACCGCGGTTGACCTTTTTTTTTATCCAAAAACGCAGTCATATCTCTGACATCTGGCGCATAGCTATTTACCGCGATTACTAGCCTGAATTGAGCAACACTCTAATTTTCGAAAAAATTCGGTGGTCTTTCAATTCCTTCCTAATAGCAAAAGAGTTTTTGATTTGAGAGTAGAGGAATTGTGGTGTAAAAGTACAAGATTAAAAGTGTGTAAATGTCGCACGGCAACAACACCGTGGCTTTGTCAAATTGGGTGCAAGCCAGTGCAAACAGGACTTTATTTTATACGAAATCTGTTGCTCTGATGATCAAATTATTATTTCTTCAAGTCACTGGCATAAAGCACTCTATGCCCTCCTATTATTCTATTACGATAACCTGAAACTGAATGACAGAACAGCGCAACGCAGCCAATAGTTATTTCAAAGATGAAATACAGTTCTTTCATCTCATGAGCAAACTTGACCCAAGACTATTTCACTCAACAGCAGCTGCTCAAAACCATCATGATCTCCATCAGAACACAGTGAATAGCGCCGGTAGCTGCTGCCTCCACCATATGATGAGATAATTAGAACATTATTGACAACCATAAACAGTGCCAAAAAATTGTGACTTCCTAGCAAGTTAACTGTCATTAACTTCGTGATTGTCATTTTGGTTTGGTATCATTTTTGGAAGAGTTTGTACTTACTGAAAAAAATGGTTTGTTTTTTTATGTGAATATAAGGTTTCGAGGAAGAAGTGTTTCCCAACAAACAGTGGAATAACATTTGATAGAATGACTGTTCCTTTTTTAAAATTTTGGTTTAAATGAAAAAAAAAAGCTAAGTATGAAAAGTTTTGTTGCGGGTATGAATTATTGTAATGTGTTATAGGGAAATGCATTTGAAGTATTTGTTATCGCTAAGTCTAACAAATTTAGCAAAATGAGAATTTACTAAATAGAGTGATAACTGTGATGCTATGTCAAGTTCTCCATCAGGTTAAGATCAGTACTCTGTTAGCCGAGGATGTTCCATTTCTCCCAAAGGCGGGTGACACTCCAAGAAAATTCTAACACTGACATGATTCGAAACAGCCCGTAACAACTCTCAACTCTACTTCCGCGGCTATTATTAAAACAACCTGTTTTAGTTTTAGAGAGATTTATAAACTTTGTCCAATAGAAGTATTTATGCCAGACTTAGTGAAACCTTGAACTTGGGGTGTCAAATAAAAGAACGAGTATATCGAACTCATCGTATTGTTATGGCCTGTGTTTAGAATGAGAAGTAGCAAGATGAATTTTCAAAGGCACTGGGGGTCACGGTGTCAGCTTAATATATTGCGACCAGCCACCCGCTAGAAAGAATATGTTTCTGGCCGCTAAAGGCCTTCCTATAGAAAAGAGAGAGACGCTAAGAGAGACCCTCAGTGTCTATTGGAGTGTCTAGGGAACACGCCCCAAAGAATCTGGAGACAATTCATCACACTTCCAGCAACTTGGCATATATGAGCGGCACCACTTAGATAACAATGTCCCAGAAATCCTATGTTGAAAAGAAAGTCAATGGCAATATGGAATTCCTAAGGCTGCTATTTGTAAAGGCAGTCTCGCAAAGATTTTTGGAGTGAGAAGCTAAGAATATTGAGAGGAATGTCACGAAAGAATGTCCGTCATTTGGTCTTTTTGGGACAACCGAGAAGTGGTCTGTTTGTATGATAAGTTGATGTGAGTGTTTTGACAGAAGTTTAGCTTTTAATGTGAGAGATATTTTCTAGCGCTCAGAGCTCATCTGAGCGTTCGTATCCACAACTAAAAAATACAGATATTATACGGCTCTACTTTGTTTTGAGATATCTTTATAAAATAAAATCTATAATTAGCCTGTCAATGTATATTGAAAATTCAGGCTGTTAGAAGCTTTCCAAAAAACCTTCATACGAAATATGCTGTAGGTGAAACTTTCGTGGTTGAAAATTTTTAAGAGATGGTCACACCAGATGCAAGTAATATTCAGTAAAATCTTATTTTTGTTTCGTATTAAGTCAAAAAGCTATAGCAAACTGCCGGCAAAAGTGACAGAATCGAAATAAAACTCTTAACTTGTCAAATGTGCAAAACCGATTGTTTAAATTACCTCATTACAGGCTATCAACCCCATTCTCCTGTTTTTTAACAAATACTAATTATATGCTATGTCTTAAAAAAAATGTCGAACTATGAGAATATGTTTTTGTGCAGGTCCGATGACGATTGCAGCCACTAACGACTCTCCAAGACTTTCGGTTCTCAGATATGTATACAAACCAACAGAATGGTGTATGTAGCACCAGTCGCCTGGTAGTATAGATGTTACGCCAAGCGTATCGACGCCTGACGTGGGGTCTGGCACCAAAATAGACGCCGCTACCTGCTATTTTTTGTTCATCACGAGCGTCATTACCGTAAAAAACCAGGCCAGCGCCCGCCTTCATTTCCTACGATAAGCTTCGTCACCTGGTAATCTCACACACCAAGACCTGACGCCATCCAACAAAATAATGTTATGTTTATTTACATATTGGTCTATATTATATACCAAGGGCTTTTTTACAAACAGAGAAAGTGTAGAAATAATTTTTTTTCTATCAATTATGCCTAGTGTCGAAAAGTCATGGAAATGTAGTTTTAGCTTTGCGAAAATTAGGACTCAATAAACTTGTTCTTCTTGAATTCATAATAATTATTGAAAATTATTAGATGCCACTCTTATATTAGGCGAGACCTTAATGCCGAGATAAATTCACTTCAATGCTATCCAGTTGGTTCTAGGCAAAGTCATGAAGATTAGATTGAAGCAGTGACCGATAGAGCCCATCTATCTGCAAATCACATTTTACTCTGGCACCTTAACTATCAAAAACGCTAAGAAATTCAACGTTACGGCAAAATTCAGGGATTACGGCAAACTGTGAAGATTTGTGGTCCGTCAACTCAGATGATATCCGTGCCTTAATGAGGCGTGTCTAGCTAAGGAGTCTTCTCTTCCGCTAAAGAGTCTTCTATTGCCGCGTTTTACGTCCTAGTTATTCTCATTGTTATACACGTCCCTTCTTCCGATATCTCCCTTTTCCTTTGACATTCAGATAGTTCTTTGTTCCCCTCTTTCAGTCGCTGAATCTTCCTACTTTAGGTCCAGGCCTCTGCCCATGACCGTCTTAAACCGTCTGTACATCTCACACGTTTCTTTTCCTCTTGATTATTTTATGCCTCTTTCTCCGTACTTTTCGGACTTTGATGCTGAAAATCTGAGCGACATGCTGACATCGGTAGAAAAGAGTGAAAAAAGTCATTGAATAATTACCCAAATAGTCATTTTTTTCAGTTAATTTCTATAAATCTTATTTCCCAAAGCGAACACACAGAAAAAACAAGGCATTAATTTTAATAATAAACTACGCCTCAAGTCATATTTGGCATGTCTTTAAGAGAGGAAAGTTTTTTGATGACCTCTTTTTCGTTACCGTAACACTGTCGGCATTCTCAGCCCAATAATTCGCTATAATGTGAACTCCCATGCCACCTGGAGATCTTATACATTACTAGCAACAATGAAAATATCGCCCAGGTTCCTCGTGAAATTTTTAAAGAAGCAGTGCAGTACAGACTGTCTTGCTTACCCACTTAATTGTGCAATTTTGTACACTTTACTCTCATGTTCAGTGGATTTTATAACAGTTTAAGTTGTCAAACTGAGTATAGTTTCCCCATAATTTAGATATTGAGAGACTCACTACCCATGAGCTAGTTCTAAATTACCCCCAATGAGGTCAAACTAATGAGGTAGTCCGCTTCATGGACAGAAATTGGCGAAACCTCCGTGAATTTTACGCATCGTCAATCTGTTTTAGAGTAAAGAGGGACTGTTCTCACCAATTGGTGTTTATTATAATAGTAAGTGTCGCTACATATTACGCTGGAGGCATTCGAGAGAGGGAAAACTTTGACGTAAATAGAATGAATTGTCGTGGGATAACCTGGTCTTCGACAGAGATCGATTAAACGGTCTATTGATCTATTGAAAACATTTGAATGAAAATGATTTATGTTCAGGAATAAGTCCGATCGTGTATAAACACGGAAACCTATTTTATCTTGACCCATATCCGTTTTAGAAGTGGTTTACTGTGTTCCAACCAATATTTTTCTAACAAACAAAAAAAAAAGATCAGCGAACAAAATCGGAAGGCAGAATAACAAACATAATAAAATTTTAGTTTCGACGCTTATCAAGCTTCATCTATTACATTCTGCATCAATGAGAATCTGAATTAGATTTTTAATCTAGAATTTAGTCTCAACTATGAGAGTCTTAGATCTAGAAACTATTCTAGATAGACTGTATTTAGATCTATATGTAGAGAATATTCTGATATAGAGTATAGAAGAGGTCTAGATCTTCTTTAGCTTTTACGCGTCATCTTTTCTTCCATTTTACG
>BMAT01009977.1:209966-223399 GCA_019649035.1 Elysia marginata | reverse complement strand
AGACATTTTCCAGTTTTAATGTATAGAAAAAGGTGTGGATTAAGGTCATATCAAACTACATTAATGCGGAGGATTTAAAGTTAGGGGTGCGGTAGAAAAAGAGATGCAAGATTGATTGAGCTGGAGAAAAAGAGTAAAAATAATTAGATCAGAAAGAGAGGAAGGCTAACAGGTTTAATGTGGGAAATAGAGATACAGCGATGCTAACAGTTGTATAAACTGACAGATAGACAGACAGAGAGAGAGAGAGAGAGAGAGAGAGAGAGAGAGAGAGAGAGAGAGAGAGAGAGAGACATTTGAGGGAAGAGAAGACATTTTGTTAAGATAATCTTAATAGATAGATAGATATTTTATTTATTACATTTTGTCATTAAAATACATTGAGAGATTAACAAAAAAAATTATGAATTTCTAAAAAAACTTTGGATGAACAGAAGAAACAAAGAGAAAGAGGAAGTTAGACCACACGCACCTCGGGGCTTATGCCGACATGGCAGGCGAGACCCGGGAGTTCCAGGGGTTGGCTACAGACTTGGCTGTCCAGGTTCAACTTATCCCATTCAATTGCCCCGTTAAGTCTTCAGGGACATGCTGCGTTTTCCTGCGGGGTTTATTTATTTGTTGTCGTTGTTGTTGTTGTTGTCTTATGTGTGTTTTTTTTCCTGTTACAATTGTTAGAGATAGAGCCGCAAATCTACGCCGATTTGATTCTTTTCTTAGCGTCCCTGGTAGACTCAGACAGGTTTTGATAGGATTAAGAAAGATTTGTATTGAAAGACCACAGCCTTTGTGCATCTTGTTTGGAAGTTTATTGTTATTGTGGATTTTTCTTTTTCAATAAATTTGGATGGGCAAAGCATAACCCTAAGAAATACTTTTTTTAAATGCTGTGATTTCGGAGTTTTATGATTTTTTTAGAAACACATTTCACAGTGTGACGAATTTTAGTTCACTTGATATAGGTTGTTTGGCTTCTGGTAAGCTGCTAGGGGTTTATCTACCGAGAAACGGTGATAGGTTGTTCTAATTGGTTATGTTTATTGTCGCAAGAAGACTTGGTTTATTCCTCAAGGGACAAAAATATCAAGTGTAATACCTAAAAACATTTTTTTTAGTCTAATTGATCTAACTAATTATGTTCTTACTTTGATTGCTTTCAAGTCCCCACATAAGTTGTCTGCAGTTAAAATATTTTTCTTCGTGGAAAAAAGAGCTCTTGGTATAATTGTAACAAGCCTTGTTGATTTAGAGAGATTTTTTTATCTTTACTAACAATTTATTTCAAGAGGAAATGGTGACATTCGGTATAATTGAAATACGATATCTGCCGGTCTTGAATTTAACTTGAAGAAACGAAACCGTGTCACTGAAAAGTCTAAAAATTGTGTCAAGGGGAGGAACTCTTCAGAGCCCTGCTGGGGGCTTTAAGAATTTCAGTACCTGGTACTTAGAAACTTTCACAGGAGAGTCTAAGTCAAGTTGAAATGTTTGCTTTACAATCAGTTACTGGTGGCTAATCTAAATCTCGAGTTTCTTAACCCACGGATCTTGTGTATCAACACGGTGGTACAGTATCAACCATTAAACAAAGAGGCATCACGTTGATACTTAGTAGATTTCCAATTCTCGGCCTAAACTTGCCACTTCTAGGGACAGCGATTATGAACGCCCAAGATAACGAATTCTTACATATTATTAAAATAAACTTTTCTTTGTGTCCAAACATATTGACTACCTTAACCCCATTGTCAAGGATTTCAGTTTTCTGTTTTTATCAGTAAACGAGGACTAGAAAGTAATAACACTTTACAATAACTTGGCAATGCCGCCTCCTCATCAGTTTCCTTATGTTATATGGAGGTACTCCTGAGAATGGCACTATAAACGAAGCCAAAAAAGATACTCTCACAATTAATTTGTTCTATGAAAGTAATGAAAAACATTCGCAAGCTGTCATACCCCCTTACACTTTACCAACCACAATGGTTGCGAGTAAAGATTTGCTCCCACTCCTACATCTTACCATACTCACAGTGCTGGTGTCACAGCCTCTCCAAAAAACACTCTAATATCTCAGCGTCTTTGCTCACACCTGCCACCTTCACTTGTCCTAGTTCTGTCTTTCACTTAGAGAGTGAAAGTGTATGTTTTAAATCTAGGTCTGTATTCCTATCAACATCAAGAGAGTGTTTTCATAGTCTGTCTCGCAGTGTATTGAGATGCTCACTCACTATTTTCTCTGTCTCCCTTTCAGACCAGTGTCGGAATCTCTCACTAAACGAAGAGAGAAGAGACCTGGCTCTCATAAGACAGGGGTATTAATTCAAAAGGAATGTTATTTCCTTGTCGAGTACACTCCACCCACTTACTTACTTCCCTTACTTCCTACAATCGGCTACCTCTTATGTCAAAATTCCACACTTCAAAGTCTTCCCATTTTTGGGTGTGTATTCAACTTAAGAGAAGAAAAGGAAGGTCTAATATTTGGGATTGACTGGCGCTTTGAGTCCTGGACTCCTCTTGTGTCCACACAGATCAGGCCTGGGACGTCCACTTAGCAGACAGGCTCCTCCAGTGTCAGCCTGTGACTCTGGGATTAATGGGTTGACTTAACACCACGCGTCTTTCTTTGTAAAGCTCCAGGTACTTTGTCGTGTTTGGGAAACACGCGCTAAATTTGTGTCACCACTTTATCTTTTATCTCCTTACCTGATTTAAATCTTTTTATTTGAATTATAATCCTTTTAGTCAGTCTTTGTTTATTGTGTTTCCTTTACAAGAAACTTTTTGTTGTTGAAGACGTTCGTGTTTTTCCAAGATAAGAATGATTTTCTCCTGTTTGACAATGATATCCTAGATGCATAGACATTATCGATCACCATACTTACCAGCAGGTCAGCTCTCATTTAGCTAGGCAACTTGTCAGCGTTGACACTTGCATAACTTTCTCCTCTCGATCATCATCATTATTTAGCATTCTATGAATTTTTTATGTAATGTAATTGGTACTCGGCTATCAAGGTTTCTTCTCTTCCAGATACAAACACCATTTACAGTTTAAATCAATTTGTTTGATCTCCTTTTCCTTGTCTTCTTTCTGTCTCTTCCCCCTCTTCCTGTCTCTCTGTCTGTCTCTCTTTCTTTATCTATCTATTTATCTATCTTTCTTGACCATTAGCTAGTGACCACAATGGCTTGACCTCAGCCACATTTGAGCCACACGCCGAACCACCAAATGTTTGCACTTAGTATTGTCAACCAAGTGTCTGCCAGCGTGACCCACCTGTTTTCTGGCCTTTACCGTAAAGCAACATTGTCAACCGATTTCCACAAGTAGTTCATATTCATCTTAGCCTACATTTCATTGTACATATGCATAGTTGTTGTTTTTTTGTACCTTTGCTGTTAAGTCTTTACTGATGTTTTCTCTTAAGGGACCTGTTCTGAAACAGCCGTGTCTTAATTTCACAATTGTTTACAAGAAGCTAGTCTCGTCAGCACTTCCCTTGGCTTATTTGTCTCAATTAGGCCTAACTAAAGCATTGGTTAGGGCCGGGTACAGTGCCTCAAAGGACGCAACTCTGTGACACTGTGACTACAAATAAAAAAAGAGACCAAAATAAACACAATGGCCTGTATTGAAAAAAATTTCTTCGAGCCAAGTCAGCGTTAGTCAAACTGGCAAAACTATTGCGATTGGGGTAGGGATCGAGTAGCAAGAACATCGGGGAATAGGTATCAGCCTAGGCGACCGTACTTAAATGTTCTGTATGGAGGCCTAGGTATCAGCACATAGTAGAGGCTCGACAGATCTATTGTTCTTGTATGTTTTGAGCAATATCTTCATTAAGCAAATGCATATTTTATGAACTTAAAAAATCCTAGTTTGTTAAAATTTACTACTCAAACTACTTTGCGATCATCTTTGATTTACTTATTTCTTATTTCTGTGTTAAAGCTCCTATAACCTCCCTCTTCCTTTTGTCTTTTTATTTTGTCTATCAATCTGTCTATCTTTTTATCAATGCATTTATCTATCTATCACTGGACGAATTGTCCTGAATATGTCTTCCTCTCTTCTGTCTTCTCAAATCTCTTACCCACCTTTTCTTTCTCTGTTTGCACTCGACAGTTCTTCCTCAGCAATCTACATAGCTAGCTCTGTCCACTCATCCGAAACTCATTACAACTGTTCTGACATTTTTTAAAAATTTTTAACGATGAACATTGTTAGAGAGATTTCTGTTTGGTGTATTTCCTTAGGGTCTTAATACATCTCAGAGAGCCTTTTATTTCTAGCACAACGCTTCAATACCTTCCTAACAAGCGCGTTGAAAAAAACCTTTGAATGAATGTCAAAATGTAAAGCTTAGCTTTGCTATGTTTAGAAGTCTTTAGAAGATCATTTTCCCATAACGGGGATAGAACTTTTTATGTCTAGACTTATTTTAAGGTTTTGGTACATGATTTTCTCATATAGCCATGGCGTCACGACCAGCAAAACCACGCCTGTTTTGCACCAGATAACTTCTTCATTAGGTTCCTTCATTGTAGCTCTAGTCTTTGAACTCAGAAACCTTCGATGAGGCTTGGTTTGTTTTAAAACATTGTTAAAAAATCAAGTGGGTTACTTTAAAGAAAGGCTTCATAGTTTGATGGACGTATTTTTTTCGGTATCGACTCGTGATAGCCTCCACTGCACTGAGTTCATATAGTGCAAAATTAGACATAACTAAAGCATTGATTAGGACGGGGTACACTGCCTCTAAGGGACGCAACACTGCGACACTGTGACTCCAAATTAAGAAAAACTAGAGACAAAAATAAACACAATTGATCAAACAAAACCAATGTTGAGTCTAGTTTCTGTTAATGATACTCTGGGTAAATTTTCAGTTCTTTTAGTTTAGGTTTTAAGATTAGAGATTGTTTTCTAACTTTTTAAAGGTCAAATGCATGTAAAATAATGATGATATAAATATAATAACTTGTCGACTTTTGAGCCCCAGCAATGTGCTTTTTAAAATACGCTTTTCCTAGGATATTCTTGGTGCTAAGGACAGCGCAGATGTTGCCCTAAACAAAGATGTTATTTGATACTATCTTCCCTTGTGATTGTCTACTTTGATGTCTAAACTTATTAGCAAATTGCGGATGCTCCAAGCAATTTAAAGTCTAGAACGCATAACATCATTGTCTTCCGATATGCGTATGCGCGGATTAAGGCCTTCAAATCTACTAATTCTTAAACGCTCATAGCCTTTTGGTGTGCGAGGCTTGCTAATCCTAGCTGACCGCCAATCTCCGGACCTCTCCGCGTCGCTGATCAATGTCCGAGGATGTGGAAGTCAAGAGGACAAATCATGGGATGCGTAAAACACGTCTGGACTTGAACATTGTCTTGCTTTCTTCAGGTTGGAGCCACACTGCGTCCTTTGAAAACCGATGCGCCAGAAAACGATCATGTTTTAGCACGCATGTAGGCAAAGGAAGAGT
Source organism: Elysia marginata (assembly GCA_019649035.1). NCBI lineage: Eukaryota > Metazoa > Mollusca > Gastropoda > Plakobranchidae > Elysia > Elysia marginata. Next base: position 217,903 of record BMAT01009977.1, on the reverse strand, counting down.
TGAGCGCTTGGAGACATGGTAACCGATAATTAAAATGGATTTTATACCACAAATTAGTGATGAAAAGAACAACTGAAAGTTGGGAGAGTGGGCACAACCATTGAGGGGCAGTAACCGATTATTTAGAGTGGGACTCTATACTGAATTGTAAGGATGAAAATAACAACTATGATTATTTTGTTAGACAAGGCAACAATTTGAGGTCTCATCGCAGATGCGTTACACTGAGTGTTCCTCTCTGCTCTTCCTTAGACAAAAAGTTAACTCGGGCCAAAGCTCTCATAGTACGCTTTCTTGACTTGGTAATGGTGTACGCGGGGCTGGTACACTCTACTCTAGGTCCATCATAGACTGCTATATCCTCTCAGTACCATGGTATCTTCACATTATGTCTGTAGCGCAGGAAACCACCTCTCTGTCGCTCTCAAAGATCATGGTACCCATTTCAATAAGGTGGGTTCACGCTGGATCACCTAAGGTTGCCGGAGACAAGTCTCTTTCCAGGTCTGTTTGTGTAAGGTGCTGGATATGTCCCAGTGGTTGCTACGGGCTTTTACCCTCAATTTGTCTCGGTAATGACCTTGGAGTGAGATAGAATGGGATAGACGGAGCGATGTTAGTGAATAGATATATGGCTCTGGATATGGTGATGGAGGCGGTGACAAAATTGTGACAATTATTTTTTTTAAAAAAAGCTTAGACTCACCTGTTTTGAAAGTCACACAAGCAGATATGCAGACAGACAATTTAACAGGTTGGTGGAGAGGAGAGAGATATAAGGCCAGTGTTATAGAGAAAACCTCAGCAAAAGAGATAGCTTTCAAGAGAACAATACAGGCAGCGGCCTCTTAGCTTTAGATTTTACTGTACAGTGAAAATGTGCTATGTAAAACAATGTAGCATGCGTCTATTATGTGTAAAAAATTAAGTTTCGGTTTAGTTTAATGTTTGTGTATGTTTTTCCTTGCTTCTTTTTGTCAATGTAGTGCCCGTATAAATCAGGTAAATAAGCATTGTCAAGAAATTCATACTCACCCTTGAACTAATATAATACAAAAAAAAACCTAACAGGTAAACTTACACAAGACCTCCGAAGTTAGAAGGGCGTCAGTCGAGCAGAATTATATAGTGAGAAAACTGAGAAGGGGGAAGACTTTCGTGTTGTGTTCTGCACATCTTTAGCCTGTAGCGAGCAGATGGGTGGTACTGGTAAGGGCCGCCCCCCTGGGGTGCTACGCATGGGTGGCCTTGTCGCATCACTGAACTTTCTGTCTCTCCCCACCGCCCTTTTTTTCTCGATTTCTCTCTCTCTCTCTCTCTCTCTCTCTCTCTCTCTTTCTCTCTCTTTGTATTATGTCTTTCTATCTTTGTCAACTTACCTCCTTTTATATCTGTTTATTCTCCTGTTTCTCCCTCCTGTACTTTTTTCTTTGTGTCCACCCTCCTCCATTTCCTCCTTTGTTCTCTTTTATTCTTTGCTTCAATTTTTTCAATTAAATGTTTTTTCGGAAAGCATCGATTCATCTAAAGAATATATACACGTAACATCAAGGTTATCACATTTCCGTAGACAAATACAATCCATATCGGTATGAATTTGTTTCAGACTTGGGCAATTTATTATAGTAGCGCTTAGGTCCAAACTGCCAGTATCTCCTCTTTCAGTGTGACATAATCCAGAGTTTCAAAATTAAGGTTCAGGATAGTTCTTAAATTGGCATTTTCATTCTGAATCGGTGTCAGTGTCTAGAACTATATTTGAATGCTATTCATTGAAAAAGCTATATGCTTTGTTAAAAAAGCAAGTTTTTTCCGCAGTGTATTCCTAGAAGGTTTTGCTGGCAAAACAAAATTAGTGAAGAAATTTTTTGGTGCAACTTTTCTTGGGAATTCCCTTTATAGGGCATCGAAGTGACCGCTCGTTTATCAAAGTTTTATATTTAAAATTTGACAAAATAGAACGTAAAAGCTTACGCTTCCATAAGTAAAATTCTGGAACACAAAAGTAATACAGGGAAAATGAATTGTAGGTCATCTTATACTCATGCATGACAATAAAGATGTAACTAGGTGTGAATATTATTTATATTTAATCTAGATCTAAAACGACGTGAAGGCCTCGGTCTCGGCGTTCTAAGCTATCAATGTTTTTACATGGTTTGTAATGAAAACATCAATAAGATGTTTTTTTTTTAAATCATTTTCGGCCTCTTAATAAGTAAGTTTTGAGTATAGCCATGGCTATCTGTTGACCTGACATAGTTTATTTTCAGCTTCCATAAAGGGGGAAATGGGCTAATGTCACTTATTTTATTATTTAACTGCAATCGTACACAGACAAAATCAAGGTACGACATTTATATAAATCTATGAAAGAGCGGACTGAATGGGTAAATGTAAATTAGACCTGAATAATATAGAACTGAATTTAACGTACTAGTGAATTAAATTTGTTTACTTTGGGCAAAATCATAATTACAAAAGCATTTCCGTAGAGCAGATAAATCAAACAGCATCGTCTTTCTTCAAAGACTTTTAATAACATGCCCTGAATGTCTTTGTGTAAGTCTGCAATAATAAATCAGCTAGATATATGTCTCGCGTAGTTGTTTGCTAGATCTTTATAACAACTTTAAAAATCCAAGCTGTCTTTCTTGACGGCGCTATTCACAGAGGTTACTTTTCAAGGTAAAATAGATGGATTTCTACCATTGCTTGGACGCTCGTGACCCAAAATAACCTGCTTCTCGCATACTGGTGGGTCTTACCTTGTCCATTTCACGGCATTTTGGTCTGGGACTTGGTGGACTTGCACAATGTGATTAAGCGGACTGTTGTCCCTTGGTAACGGTTACTCATACAAAGCTTAGGTAGCATCCCCACATCTCTCTCTCTCTCTGTCTCTCTCTGTCTCTCTCTTTCTGTCTTTCTCCCTCTCTCTGTCTCTCTCTCTGTATGTCCTCTTTATTACTTCTCTATTTTCTAATCTAAAATTCTCTCATGTTATCCTTTACGCCCGCATACTCATTTTAGCCTGTCTTCACTTATATAAATCTACCTATTCAGTAATTTTATATCATTTATCCTTCCATTAACACACCGTCTGTCTACTATTTACCTACTATATCTGCCTATCTATCTAACTTCTAGCTCTTTATCTCTCTGTCTAGCTATCGATCAATCTATCTATCTATGTACGTTCTTTTGTATTTAAAGATCCACATGCAGTCTATCTATAGATCATAGAAATACAATGCTATTTGAAACCTACTTTTTTAATGAGCAGTATTATCCCTCGTGCTTTGTATGTTTTCTTTCCTTCCTAATATCTTTCCGTCTGCATGACAACACCGATCAATCAACCCGGCAACTATGACCCGGCCTGTCTCTTCTCTTAACTCACACAATAACACGCAACAGACCACTCATTCTGTCTCTGGTCCCTTGCTGGCGAGTAATGATGTTCTTTTCGTCTGTGAGATGCTGCTCTTAGAAATGCCAATTCTCTGAGGTTTTTTTTAATCTCAAATAAAAGATAGTCTCTGTGATGTTCGATATCACGTATTTGGGGAAATAGTAAAATACTATTGTAATATTAATTATGGTCCCAATCTGATAGATCAAGGTTAAACCAATAAGGTTGAACAAAATATTAGGTTATTGTAATCGATACAGTTGTGAGCGCTGATGAGCAGCGGCGTTTTTTTTCAAACCATCTTTTCGCTTGCAGTCTGAGAACGCGTTCTGTGTTGTTTTGTCTGGTCTGGGTAGGTTTTCTATGTTATACATTCATGTATTTAATATTAGTATTTTCGATGCCCATTTTCTCTGCAGATCTGTTTTCTAGTTTTAAAATAAAGTATTTAATTTTGTTTCGTGGCAGCGTCTCGCTCGGTGGACCAACACTGATGTAGACATAATAACAGCTAACGTATTCATGGAAAGTCGCTAGCCTTGTCAGCTCACTTCTTCTTTATGGGTTTTCTTTAAACCAATGGCGACTTGAAAGGCCGACGGATTTTAGACTCAATAAAGTGTTTTTGTGTTGCCTCAGTGACGTAAATGTTGTACGTTGTCGCGAAGAGAAGGTAGTGAAGGGGAAGGTATTATTGGTTTTTGCTGGAGAGATTTTACCTAAAAATTTCAAAGTATTTGAAAATGTCTTCAGTGTATGATGCTGGTGCGCACAGGGTGTCATTGAGAGCTGGCGTCATACACCAAGTCCTTGTCATCAGTCCGTAGGAAATAAACGAGGAAAGGTTAAAGGCATTCCGATTTGACTTGTCAGTCTGTCTGCACAGCACGCAGGATGCGTCGCACGCGCTTTTTACCCTGCAAATAAAATCAACCGACAGGAAAAGTTGCGGATGTTTGTGTTTATGTGGTTTTCTCCCGTTGCTTTTGCAACTTGATGGTCGTCTCCGTCAGTTGTATCTTCATCCCCCTTACCCCTCAACCTTCTCCGTTTTATCATCCCTTTTCCCTTGTCCCATCCCCACGCTTCCAGTTGCTCTTCCTCCCCCTTCCTCCCCTAAAGTTGAAGTATTTCATTTATACCTAATACTCTCATAAGCTTCCAAGATTTTGTAATCCAATTGCGTCTTGACAAGGACCAAAGCTTTTGACGCCAAACGCCAAGGTCACTAGCATACTCACGTCATTAACGCCAGTGGACAGGTCAGGCATACCTGTCCCTATATAATTACAGACTGACTTGCATGAGCGAGGCCGACTTGGACATGATGGAGGAAGCAATTACTGACATATTAGTCAGGTCACCATAAAGGCACGGCAGGGGCCCCCAGGCCGGGACAGAAAGACTGATGTTCGTACACATAAATTTCCATAACAATTCTGGTCCCACAGAGATCTTAACCCCCAAGCTTAGGCATGTCTTGTCGGTTCAGCTCATTCACAAGTGACTATAAGATTAAAACCCAGTGTTACAACATGTCCAACATGATGTTGGTCGCGCGGGTTTACAGCATAAACGTTAATTCTTTACGGGGCAGGTTTAATGGAATAGCAGACATGCTGAAATCCATGTCAACTTTGTAGTTTTGCCTGTTCTTGACTTAACTTTTGCATTGTTTCTTGCTGGCCGAGACAGGCGACTTTGGTTAAGATGTCTCTTAAAAGGCGCGTTTTAGAATAGCTTTATAGAGTTGCCACAAAGATTGAAATTCATCCTATAACATAGAGTCAACTTTTATTGGAATACCTCGATGTTTATAGTCATGTTGCTCTGTGTTTGTGTGTCTCTTTCTTCACTGTCTTTCTCAGTGTGTGTCTCTCCTCTTTCTATATCCCAAAAGTCTGTATGTTGAAAATTGCAAGGCGAAATACAATCATATTACATCTATTTATACTGGTTGTTTGTGCCAACAAAACATCGCAAAACCCTAACGAATCTGGTATATACAGCGCAATACTATCTGACGGTATTTTTTTATTTAAATCGTATGGAATGGCCGATTCAGCTTCCTGTAGTCACATAGAGATATGTGACATGTTGCAAGGTACACTGTTTAACAAAGGTCATCGGCATTCGATCTTCAAGCTATTTCTTCACACTGCAACAGAACCTCTCCCATTTTCAAAGCCACAGAGGTAATTTTTTCGGACCTTGTTTTGTATACATCTAAATTCACCTTTGATTTGCACAAAACATATCGACTTTTCAAGAAGAAAATTCGGCCCTGCCCACCTTTAATATGATGACGTTACTTTTGCATACTATTCAAACAGCTTTTACACTGAAATATTCAGTAATTATAAATGTGATGTCAATTTACCTCTGGTATATGTATAGATATTACATCTACGTTGCTAGCTGCGTGACCCCAATAATACTATCTTATTTAGTTGTTTTTTTTAGTTCTGAAATAATATTAAAAAGAACTTAATTAGTTATTTCATCAGCTTTTATCTCCTCTTAAGATCAACCTCTTTAAACCGAGCTATTTTTGTCTGCAAACTCCTTAGTCTCCAAGCATACAACGTAAACCTTTTGTGTCTTCGGCTTGCCATGAAACTCCTACTATGTTTCGTATATTCTTCTAACCTCCTGTAGACGAGGATTTCCAACAAAAGAAAGGAAGAATGTGAAGCCCCTCCTTCAATTCTTCCGAATTTTGAGAAGCTCCTCAAGCTTTGCCCTCTGTTGCTAATTGCAATCCTGGTGCCGCCACCCCAGGCACGGTTGTTGAAAGCTTTTTACCCTCTTATTCTTCTGTATATTGAGTCGGAAGATTTTTGGTAGTGAAATGCTGACACGCATCGAAAACCCTTTTTCTGTTCAAACTCAGTTAGTAGGCCTATTAAGAGTTTCAAGAACGTCGGTTACGAGTACTGTATAGTCAAAAGTATTTTTGTACTTTGAGCTTTCAAACCTCGATTTTCATCTTTTTATCTCCTCTTAATTTATCTGGGCCTGATTTCTCTGCTGGAACTAAAACAATTCAAACCGTTCATTTACAATGATATATCATAAAGTCTTTATTCCATGCTCTAGATCATTGCTACTCTACTCAGATATTTATTAATGATTTTACAGCCTGCGTGTGATTTGCAAGTAGAATTATACATGTATGTATTTTGATCTTTTGGAAACGCCACTTATCGATAAAATATTATAGGTTGTGTATTTAGAAAGTGCCATTTATGTCAGTGTCATTTGCGCTTTATTTAATGTACGAATGTTGGTTTTTTTCTCCTTCATCTGTCGTTGCGTTCTATTGCTGATCGTTTCTTTGTCAGTCACCCAGTTAAATGTCCATGTTCTGTAAACCACACACAATATAGGCTAACACTTACTTCAACTAAATGTATATACACCCTAAGGCATCACTCTGTTTACTAGAACACTTAACGTCAAAAGTTTTGTACCTGTAATGAAAACCGGCCCTAATGAACCGTCTTGTACTGCTGTGGTCTATGACTGACCATGACCTCCGATGACCTGCGCGCGCAGACTGACGCCCCTGCCAGGTTCCGGGAGACACTCTGTGGCTTCACTTTCACACGAGCAACCGAGCCTGGGGATCGGTTTTCTGGGATTCTCTCAGAAACAAACTCATACAGAATTTCAGATCAGATGGAGCGTTAATGCAACAGGGTTTCAACCTGTCTGCAATCCTTTTAATACCTAATCTAGATGGCAGCAAATTTACTAGAAACGTGTGGAATTAGAATTATAAACTTGATAGGGTGTGGGCCGATACCAAGGAAGTACAAATCTTAGCTCTAAAGCAAAAGAGCTTTTGTAGGTTTTTTGAGAAGTTTTATATTCCTCACACTTGTCAAACGCGCTCATTAATTTGGAGCAGCGACGAGGCAGCTCTGTAACAAATTTTTTATGAACACTCAAAACTCTATCATTTTCTTCATTAGACATATTAGTTCTGCCACAAAACATGTAGGAATATAGTTTACACAATATGTACAACGCATCACTTAAGACAGAGTTGGAAAAGTATGATCTTACATTATGTGGTATAGACAGGCAGAACTTTCTTTTTTTAATTAGAATCCGTATAGAAGACTCCGTGTAAAGCACATAATGGGTGCTTAATCGTAGCACCAACTGTTAATAATAATAATAATAATAATAATAATAATAATAATAATAATAATAATAATAATAATAATGCTTTATTCATCTTTTTTCAAGAAATTTGTTTTATAGACGTGGTCATAATTAATTTAGAAATAACCACAAATGGGCATATTCAGCATAAAAAACTGGTCATTAGCAATATTGCATTTATACTGTTAAAAACTTCTCATTTTTTCATTCAGACTCTTACTCTTCTTCTTCTCTTAATCAAGTCCCTCTCCACTCCATGCATCATGATTATCATACTAAAAATTTAAACAAAATTGTATTCAAGGTTTTTAAACAGGCAGAAAATAAAATAACTATGTAAAGAAAAATA